>CAJNJA010002726.1:0-18218 GCA_905231915.1 Symbiodinium necroappetens | reverse complement strand
TTGAACCGAAATAAGCCACGTTCCAGGGCGCTCGGCTCACAGCAACATGCGCATGCGAAAGTGACGTCCCTGCCATGTGTTTCTCACATGCATGCACAAAAACAACGGCGTCAAATATGCGCAAAGCGCGTACAACTACTACTACTACTACTACTACTACGACAACTACTACAACGACGACGACGACTACTACTAGTACTACTTGTACCACCAACTACCTCTCCAAAACACTGTTTAAGAGCACATCCATTTCACCCGATATTGACAGTACTTTCGTGATGTCGTAGTCCAATACCAACCACCGCTGTTGAGGGGTGACGGGGGGTGCGGTGGGGGGGAGGGGCATGATGACGTGCTGTTTTAAGAGCACATCCACTTTACTCGGTATTTACAGTACTTTCGTGATGTAGCCCAATACCAACGATGATGATGATGATGATGATAGGTTTAGGGGCCAGGTAGTTGTCAGGAGCGGGGGTGTCTAATAGTACTAGTACTACGGTGGATGAACAAAATGGTGCGACCCCTTTGAGCAGAATCCAGTGATCGAACTCCTTACTCCAATCCCCCGGTTGATGAAACACATGGGTCATGCAGGAATTCGGCCATTCAGGCACATGCCCTCGTTGAACATTTTCGGATTGTCCAGATCAACACTCTGGGTTTGGAAGGGATGGCTGGCGCAAGTAAACTGATGCAGAGGCCGAAGTCTCGCCTCCAACTCACCCTCAAGGCAGATCCGGCAGATCCTTGGCATATCCCCGTGTCATGTCTACGACGTGCCGTTTACGGCTCAGGGACTTAGGGCTTGTTAAAGCTGAACTTGTAGGGTGCAGAATGTGAAAGTCGTGGCTTCGCTAATCTTGAGGATGCTGGCTTCTTTACTTGTCGCTCTTGAGCTTTGTCGTGTGCCGTTCTCCGGTTGAGGATCTATGCACGCCGTCCGGGTGCTTCTTGACTGAAGCCTTCAGCTGACCCCTGAGAGGCTTGGCAGATGATGTCCGTATCCGCAAACACGACAGGCAGCAGCTTCGCGGCACACTAGCCGCAATAATGACTCAAGCCCATATGCTCGAATTGGCTCGAATCCTCAGAACTTCCACTATCCTCACTGTACACATGGACCAGACCAGGCAGGGGAGCAAAAGCAAGCAGCGCATTTCAGACTCAAGGCTTTGCCTCCTTTTGCCTGATGGCTGTGCAGGGACCCTAAACCCTAAATGCTAAACTCCAAACCCTGAACTCCTCGTCTCCGGATATGTGCCGCACACCACTGCAGGATCTGAGGCACGAGCTTGTCCTCATTTTGTTCCTGCAGAGGTTCAAAGGATTTGCTAACATCCGACGACCTCTCGGGTTTGGGAGGCTTTCGATTGCACAGCTCACAGGTTTACGGGATAGATAATACAGACCTCCTTCGGCTGCGCAGACTCCAATGGACATAATCTCATTCTCAGCACACGGACAATTAAAAACAGATCCCAAACTCAGCAACTCCTGCGCGTCCTTGGAGTCCATGGCGTGAGAGGTACAGAAGCCGCCACTTCGGTTTGCAGGGTCCCCTAGATAATCTGGCCTGCAAGAATGACTACGATGAAGATCATGATGCACATAGACGAAAAACACTTACGCTGGCAATTGCCATAGCAAGAGCAACAAAAGCACCAGTCATCATAAATGTGATGGGCCAAGTTGTGGCAACAAAGGAAGCTACAACACTGCACATACTACAGCACTTACCCTGCAGTAGAAAATCGGTCTTGCAACAGCCTTGGCAAACTATTCCCTCACTGACCAGAAAGAAACTCTGTCACGGTGACTTACTATTACTACTACTACTACTACTACTACTGCTGCTACTACTACTACCACCCGTATGAAACCGACCACATCATGCCACCAAGATATCTACTTGAGCCTGAGAGTATGCGCAGTTGAGGTATCGAAGGCTGTTGATTTCTGCAGATTGGTCTTCTGACGGAGTGCTGCTCGTTGCTGCAGTTACAGCTTTCGATTTTCACCCCTAAGGCCCTAAACACGAGCTGCAGCAATCATTGGGGCTGTTCGGTTCCTTGCAACCTCGCGGCCCTCGGAACTGCGTAGATTGGGAGTGAAGTAGGGGTATTGTTCTAGCGCAGGGTTTCCTTGCATAAGCGAGCATAAGATCCAAATGTCCTTATCGGGCCAGGCCCCCCGAGGCTTATATTTTGAAACCATCTGTTGCGCTTCTGTTTACTTGCTCTTATATAGGGACTTAGGGCTGCTTTAGGGTGTAGCTGGAGAGTCGAGCGTGCAGTGTCATGCATCAGCGTCTTGTTGTTCCTGCACAGTCCACAGGAGTTAGTTAGTACGAAAGTGATGAGTCCGACCGTGGGTCTGTAGGGGTTTTCAAATGATTTTGTGTGAGCCGGAGTTGCTGTTAGCAGGATGCGGGGCAAAGCATGTTCCTACCAGGACACATCCACGCATAGCTGGTAGCTCTAACACCCCCACATTCCGCAAGACCCCCTGCCCCAGATTCTGAGTCCCTGAAGCCGAAGCCGCAACAGCCGAACACACTCCCTCTCTGAAGCATAGGCTCCAGAAAAACACTGCAGGGGCCCGGATAATGGGAATACTGCTTTTTACGCTTCTCTTCTCTTCCCCGTTGAAGTTTTCAGGATACTTTCGGGTCCTAGGTTGTAGATAACAGCAAGATAGCTCGGGAGTATGTCATGCTTTTCTCTGGAGGCCCTCCTTCCGTCATCATGCCGGCCCGTGCAGTTCAGAGATCAGGGCATGATGCTTTCGAAATCTCTCTCTCTCTCTCTCTCTCTGTCTCTCTCTCGCCCAAACCTATCTGAAAACTAACATCTAGGCCCAAGCTTACAATTAGTCCTGTAAAACCACGAACCATAGTCGCAACCTGGACCCAAAAGAAGCCATACATTGAAACTCGAGCTTCCCAAAACCCCACCAAGGTCGGAGGTTTACGGTGTAGGGATGAGAGCGGAAGGCTCCAGTGTTATGGCCCCACGGCCTGAGGTCAGGGACTGACGGCTCAGGGGTTGCAAACAGAGCTCAAGCTTTGCAGGTGAAAGGCTGAGCAAACTCGGGTGTCCTTATCGATGCAGTTGCCCCTTTTCGGGCATCTGTTACAAAAATGCCTGGTAGTAAGAGAAACCCAAATCTGGGCACCCATTGGCTGCGAAGGATTTTCAGCTTTTCGACCTCAGCCCGAGTGTTTCAAAAGGTCTCGGGTTTAGCCTTCAAGAGCAAAGTGGAGCACGTCGCCGAGAAGATGGACCTGGGCTCTTGCTCTGCTTTTGGGTTCGAGGGTTCGGGTCTGTGCTGAAGGCCTTAGATTCTGTTAGGCTTGGAACGCGGTGTATGTTCCCGAACTGAAGGGTATGGGGTATTGGCGGTGAAGGGTCTCGGCACGCCTATCAAAATGCCGAATACCAGGTGTGCCGGATTACCGACAAAAAGTACATATCGCTGCAGGAAACACTGGATCTCAGACGCCCTCCGCGCTACGTGGCCCCAAGTCCCAAGCCAGTCGCAAACTCTCCGCGCCCTAGATCCCCCACCTTACAGCAGGTTTGTCGGGCCCCTGTGCTGAGGCACTTAGGTCACAGATTCGACCCTGTATGGTGATGACGGCCCGACATAGTTTAAAAGCCTCTGACCTCAAGGTTGACGCTTCACGTGTTAAAGCGCGGACCGGATCATCAGAATACGCACAGTAGGGCAACGCTACCTTTGAGGAGCTCGGACTGTCAATCCTGCTTGTGTCTGTTGTCTTCCGTCACAAGGTTCTGATTCAACTAGCCCAAGCGTTAGCATGTTGAATGCATGGCGAAGTTTGGGACACCCTTCGCTCCGAGAAAACCGTCGTCAGGCGGGACACCGAATTCGCTTCTTTTGTCGATTCCCATATGTGCTGGACTGGTATTCTGATATGGCAGCACAACAGCCCTAGAAGCTAGAAACCTGTGAGAGCACCACCACGAACTTCGCCACGAACTGGATAATTAACTCAAAAAGCTTAGGTCAAACCAACAGTCAGAGTATCCTCATGCGCAACGATACGTCAACGAAGACTGCATCCCAAAGGCTGCCTGGTGCTCCGAGCAAAGAGACGACACAGATGAAGAGCGAGCTGCAAATCAGGTGGACGTCTCGAGAGAGTTACTTCAAGCTCATACTCCAAAGGGTTACAGTCTACCAACTCAGCTACTGCATGGAAAAACCGACGAATCTCCTCCAGCATGGGCTGACCGTTAACCTCTAGTATGTTTTGCTTGCGGTCCAAGGTGGGTCGTTTGGCTGACTTGCAGGCCCTCCCTTTCTCGCCGTGCAAGCGGCGCTCGCCACTGTCAGTTCTGAACTGAGGCCGTGTAGCCCAAAACCCCACGCGGTCGTGGGGGTCAGGATGCATGAAGAATGAAGAATTCATTGTTTAGTTACGGTTTATTATTAAGGTTCCCTTCTAGCTTCAAAGTTGATCTGAAGGTATGTCAAGCATATTTCAAAAGGCTTACATGATCTCACCTGGCTGCATTTTGGGAGTTTGACCTGGGGAGTTGAGTTTTCATGGCAGTAGGGTGTAAGCCTTGTGGAATCTCAGGTTGTAGAGTTCCGACATGTGTTGAACATGTTCTGGCTGCTTGCATTTCAGCTGCTGGAGGTAAACTGCACTTGTAGAACTACAAGGGCCTACCGGTATTATGCTCCAGTTTGAAGCGTTTCAGAAAGCTTTAAGAACTCACCAGAAGCCATAAACTCTCCATTCCTGCATCCCGTGTCCGGGCACGGCTGCAAATTTTATGATTGCAAGGACCAAGAAATTGCTATAGGCAGCTGTCGCTTGAGTTTGGAGCTCTTGCTGACCGCCAGGCAGTTTAAACAGAGCTCGCCCTCATCCCCAAACCCCTGCGCAGAAGCCCCGGGCACCCCAGAACACTCAGAACAGTATCGGGAGCCTATCCGTAAAGGAACGTTCAGCACTGGGCTTTCCCATTTATGCACCCCATGATGGGCAACCTCACGAAGGAAGAAAGAGGAGGGGTTGCCCCATCACTTTTGTCTTTTTTTGTCTCACTTGTGTCTTCTTTTCCTGTGTCACTCGTGTCTTTTTTCTGTGCCACGTGTGACTTTGTACTTCTTCAGAGAGAACAGTCTCCAGCGAACGCCCTTTTTTGCTAGCCGTCCACGGCAGGCAACAAGGCTTCCAGAGTGTGGGCCCTCTCTCATTAGGGTTTCGGTCTGGGTTTACTCCTTCTAGGGGTTCGGCCAGGGTGTGCTCCCTTTAGGGTTGGATTTGCTGATTTACTCCTTTTAGGGCTTCGGCCTGGGTTTCGTCTTTTAGGGTTTGGTTTCGGCTTCCATTCAAGCTTACCTTTCATGTCTTTTAAGGTTTCGGGGTCGGTTTACTCCGTTTAGGTTTTCGGGTTTCGGCTTGGGCCCTCTTTCATTAGGGTTTCAGTCTGGGTTTACTCTTTTAGGGCTCCGGCCTGGGTTTACTCCTTTTAGGGTTTCGGGGTCCGTTTTCTCCTTTCAGGGATTGGGCCTTCATATTTTGGGGTTTCGGTCTGGGTTGTCCTTTTAGGGTTTCGGCTTTCTTTCAAGCTTACCCTTTACTTCTTTTAGGATTTCGGGGTCGCTTTACTCCGTTCAGGTTTCCGGGTTCGGCTTTCATTCCAGCATACCTTTTACTGTTTTCTCCGTTTACGGTTTGGGCCGCTTTCATTAGGGTTTCGGTCTGGGTTTGCTCATTTTAGGTTTCGGGTTTCTTTGAAGCTTACCTTGTACTTCTATCTGGCGGCGTCGATTTGAGAGGGCCGAAAGTTTCCTATTTCAGCTCTCTCGTTCGAAACTGTCGCTTCCGAACGAGAAAAAAGGACACAAGTGACACAAAAAAAGACACAAGCGACACAAAAGACCCCCATTCCAACAAGAGGTGATTGAGTTGCTCTGTATGTAGTAGGCACTTCATGTTCCCTACAGGACCATGCTGGAGCTTTGAAGTATAGTTTCAGGGCTCAACGTGCCAAAGGTTTCGGGGTTTGCGACAATGGTTTTCAACTCATGCGGTCTCGATCACTGAAAGAAATGCTTGAACGCAGAATCAGAAGGACTGATGCCGGTGCAGATCTGCTAGGCTCCGGGGGCAGGTTGGACCGAAAGTCGAGCTTTGAGCATTCACCCAAGATCCAAAGTCATGGGAGCGTTACTCTGGTTGTTGTACTTGTCGCCGTCCTTATTGCCATCCTTGCTGCTGCCTTTTATGACGCTGTTATGTACTACATTATACCAGTGCATATGATATCATCACATCGGAACCCTAGACTGAAACTTGAGAGTCTCATGAAGCCGTGACTGCAACAACAGCTCTAGCTAGCACTTCGAAGACACTCCGCTGAACCACTTCCCCAAAGCCCCGAACCAGCTGAAGGCTTGTTTATGTGCGTTCCATATAGCTGTTACTAGGGGACGGCCGCAAATTTTTATTTAGGGTTCAGTTCCGGTCCTCTCCCTCCCAGACCTCTGAGAAATGCAGAGCCTGAAGCAGACAGAAGATCTTAAAGGGTTGTGGGGCGAAGCTAGGCTCGAAACAGAAGCCCCGCTGCTGATAGTACTGGCAGGTAGAAGCTTGCAGCTGAGTTGGGGACCTTGCGGTTACGGCTTCGTTCTGGGGTGTGGATTGTGATTGCAGATACGACCAGGGCACATGGTAGCGATCGCCATGATAACCTTGCGGTTTCTGGGGTGGTGATGGTAGTGAGTGGTGGTAGTCGAAGTAGGAGGAGGGGCAGGAGCAGGAGGAGGAGGAACGACAATAGCGGCAGTATTAGGAGGAGGGTTCAACTTTTGCTTCTGACTGCTGGCGTGCCGGCACATGTAACAGGTGCGAGAGACTGAATTCCTAATAATTACTTTTGCCTACAACCGCAAACCTTCGCGAACCTGTCTGCGCGCACCTGTTCCCTTGTGTCGGAATTCCTTGCGAAGAACTCAACTAAGCCATAAACCCCAGTCCTGCTTCATTGAACCTTTCTGACAGACGATGTGGGCTGCGGCTGCAGAATCCAAACTAGCATCCCAATAACTGAAGAACGCAGCCTTGAGCCCGGAGACACCTGCACCCTCTATAACCTCCAACGGTAAATGACTGGGGACATTCCCTGTGACAGCCTTCAGACACCCCAGCGATGTGCTCAGTTCTTCCGCTCACACCGGGAATAAGACGCGCTTCCCCTAGACTGGTGGACTTGGCATGATAACCTTCAGAGCCATGGGGTTGTCGCAAACGGACTCAGGCTTAAAACAAACTCTTCAACTTGAAGGGTTGGACTGGACCTCAGTTCTCACAGAAATTAGTGTCAGGGTTTTGGGATTTCAGTGGCTCAAGGACTCATCACACCTTAGCCATGTTTAAATCGCAAACAACTCCCGAACATTCAAAACACAAAGACCACCAACTGACACACCCTAAGCACCCCAACTGCTAGACCTTAGTCGCTAGACGAACATGTCCCTCATCTTGAAAGCCCTGCCTGGACTCTCGGATTTCTTGCGAATCCGGAAATCCATTTGCAAGGACAACGTAGCAACAGCCCTTGTAGAGATGTATTCGACTGCTGTAGGAACGGTAACGTTTTTTTTCAGCCCAAGCTTCCAACTGCGGATTGTTGAGGGAATCCCCAGCTTCAAACCCTATCAGGTCTCCTTTATCTTTCGGGCTTGGGGTTTGAATGCCCCTTACAGTCTTACAGCTCCATAGTGCACTTCTGCACTCGTGTCTCAGCCCCGGCAGCCGGATGGAACCGCGCAATCGGCAACTCGCAAATGCCGGCTCTTCTAGGGAATTTTTACGTCTGGGATTGGGGATTGGTGTTGAATTTTCACGACCCCGAAAACCTCAACATCTGAGCGCTTGAAAACTACTCGTTGGAACGGAATGGAAGAGTTTGCTGAGTCCATGGCATCATGATTGAATGTGACATTTTGGTTCTAGGTTTGGGAAAAGTTCTTGCGGGCTTGATCGGGTTATGACAGGCATCAAGACTTCAGGCTTTTTGGGTGCAGGAATGGAATTCCCAATGAAGAGCCATTAGGAGAGCTGAACGAGAACATCGGGAATATCGACGGTTCACAGGTTGCACCTGCGGATTGCCCTGGCAAGCTGTGGATTTTTGGCAACAGGGTTGCGCAATGGCCCGGAACAGGTTAAAGCTGCTGATCATTGCACTCAATAGTGACAACCGTTCACTGCTCGAACATATCAGCGAGGCTCGTATCCACAAGTTCCGAGAGCGGGAGCCCTGCCACTTGTTTCACATCATCTTATGAGTCTTTGGCACTGCGAGAGCTTTGGGGAACCCAGGTCGTTTGTTCTTGAGCCTGGCAGTGGTCATTCCCGAGTTCATACCATGCTAGCTGTTGTCCAACTGCTGACCCACCCTGATTGACCTAATTAAGCGCCGAAAGGCTGGTTAATCCCAGACACGAACTGAAGCAAAGCACTGCTAAGCCGAAGCCTACCAGCCACCCAACATATGATACAAGTCCAACACGAAACGGAATGACAGTCAATTAAGTAAAATGTCAACCGTCATAGAATCTTATACCAACATCATATTGCCACAATCTCTCAGCCGCAAGTCAGGCAACCACGGTGTCGACAAAAAAGTCAGCACGAGCACTCAGTAAAGTGCGCGAGTGGGTTTAACGAAGCACCGCTTGCAGGGTGCATTATTTCAAATCAAGCCATCGAGGACCGGTGTGTAAACGCTGTGCTTACCAGACACGAATGCCCACGCAAGGTGCGCCTAATTAATGGAGACAGGAGAGCCAGACTTCAGCAATGTCAGACTGGGCGTTGCAGCTGCACGTGACAGCTAGATTGACAGCTAACTCGTCCAAAAAAGCCCAATCTGAACCGATGAGATGAACTCCGGCCATCAGCCGGTTGCACCTTCAGACTATTGCGCAATGACAATCAATGAGCGTAGGGGTCGAATGTCCAATGACCTTGGTGCTGAGCGCGTCGTTTCAGCAGGGTTTGCCATAAAACGAACGGAATGACACTCGAGCAGTGCACTTCTCAAGGCCAGTTGGGAGTTGAAATTTAGGCGTTCATGAGTGAGCGAGTAAAGCTGCAGTTGCTTCCCTGAGCTTTCTATAGCTTGGAAATGCATCGAACATTACTTTAAATATTACGGCGGGTTGAGGAAGACACAGCCGCTGTTGTCAAAACGGTTTAGTTGTGGCTGCTCAACCTAGTTCAATCCTCAACCGTCTTAAACTTGATTCGCGCGGAGTCCCGGCCCTTCTAGTCAATGAATATGAACAGGTCAAAGAGTCAGTTCCCCTGCAGCCACTCTATATGCACTGCATTCATACATATCTCGCGGTCCTGCTAGATCTATGCTAAACGGCGCCACTTTCGAATCGTAAAGCCTCAGCCGTGAATCTGAAGAACAACGCAATGCCCAAATCCCAAGCCCTGATCCTCCAACCTTGTGCTACATATTGAAGCACCAAAGCCGGTCGAACCCCATACTTCTGAGGAGCGTGGCTATGAGTCTCGCATAGTCTCGCATTGGTTTGAAAGCAGGCCCGGACGCCTGGACGGTTTAAGGTTTCGACCCTGGCACTCGTAAGGCTTGCGGGTACGTTTGGGGCTTAAGTTTAAGGTTTAGAGTTTAATTAGGGTGTTGTAGCATGCACTGGTACAGTCATGCCGATTCTGGCAACCATGCACATCTGCTAGCATCAAGACGATTATGCTTCTCCACATCCCGGGTGTTGAGCTTGGGGAGTCCGTGGGTTTGGACCCGCAGGGAGGCTTGAACACCCCATGTAAACCTTCTGACGAACTTTGCAAGCTGTGGGCTTGGAGTTTCGGAGCTTCCCTTCTCCTCTATCGAAGCCAGAGCAGCCAGAGCCAGCCCAGCCCCTGTATTATACTCTACGATGTACAGTATGGTACAGGGGCTGTAGGAACAAGCGCGCAGCTTTACAAATCTTGTTTTCCATCCCAATCTGCAGCAGGCAAGCGGAAGTAAGGGGAGTAAGGGTCACGACAGAGGAAGCATTTGTAAAACTGACACAATAATCAGCAAGGGCAGCGGTCGTGACAGTCTTTCCAGTTGTACTAGTAACAGTCATGTCGAATTTACTTCCTGGTGAAAGCGCAGGATCTTTTTCATGACAGCGGTAATGAGAAGGCGAATGTGATCAAGCACATGCTAGACTGGCTTATTCTCGCGCTGCTAGATTTTACTCCCTCATATAGGTTTATCGGGCCTCTTTCGGGTTCCGGGTTTAGGGTTTGGAAGCTAGGGTTTCGGTTGTGTTGCCTCCTAAACGCCGAGCCTGCGTTCGTGACACCTGCACCACGCCCGATTGCTTTCAGAAGTCTTTCCCAATTCACTTCCTGACGCCCTTCCGCATCGTTCATGCGACCTTTCCTATAAATCTGACCGTCGTGTTCCTTAATCTTTTGTAGTTTAAGTGCTGCTTGAATGCTCTCTCCGTTCTGGGCCCTAAACCAAGGTGAATGAGTGTCCCGGTGAAATGGATTTTCCCTCTCAATGCACGTTGTTATCATATACTTGCACTACGCAGTATGCCTGCTGTCTTCCCGGGCCTTATCAGAAAGCCGTTCTTGCGTTGCTGCCCGGCTATACATCTGCATTCATATGTTCTCATTATCTCGATGCCGCCGCTGTCTCTCGTAGTAAGCCACGCCTGCCTCATCATGCCCGTTAAGTAGGTAATAGCAACCTTCAACAAGTCTGCTGCTAGTCTTGTGCTCTTGTAGGTTGCCACTTCTGCACTGCCCTCCACTCCTTGAGAGCACGCAGTGTACTCGTGCCGCTAAGGGCTCCATCATCTTCAGGGTTGAGGCTTGAATTTCGGATCTACTGAAGGCTGTTTCACCGCGCATGAATTACGCGTGTGGGGGCTGTGGGGGTGAGGAATTTCTCGTCTCATATGAATCAACCATCCTTCCTCTCACTTCATCCGAGGGTTTGGGATTCATGCCCAGGCTTAGGTTAATGGCGATGGGACCGAAAGAGCAGTGACCAAGTTAGTTTGAGCTCCCAGTCTAAGCACCAAAACCAACACGTAGACTTCGCCTCTGGATCTGCGGGTTAAGCTATCCTTGAGGGTTTAAGCCTCGATCCAAGCCGGCCTCATGAACGGGCCGTCCTGACACTGCCATCCAACGACTTTGGCGTTGCGAGGATCATCCTCAGCCTGCTGGGCCTCCTGATCCTCGGTGCAGGCTCCGGCTCCGGGCTTGAAGCTTCATGGGTCAAAGAAGTTAATCAGAGCCACTTCAGGCTTAGTGTATTTTTGGAAAACCTCGGCTTCACTAGCCACTAGCGAAGCGACACCCACTGGTTTCACCTTATACCCTATACCCCAATTTACAAAGGCTCGCCGAGAAGCCGACTTGGGTGTCTGGCGGTTCTTTCTGACGCCACTCCATCGTTTTGCTTGACACCATCCCGCCACTTCCTTGGGGTGGGCGTCTGACACGGCTTTTGGCTTCCTGGCTCTCTAAAGCATTGTACCCGCACAAACATTACAACGACACACTACGAGCTAGACGCTCACTGTGCATGTGCAGCTAGCTCCGTAGTTTTACATGGGGGAGCAGAACTCAGCCTTTTGTTGGGTGTACTAGAAAACAGTTCGTTGAAGGCATTTGGGGCTTAAGGCTTGAGGAATCTATGGCCTCGTGGGATGCACGGTATGACCTAGGGCGATTTAGGGTTTCGGAGCACCCGGACTTGAATTTAGAAAGAAGCATCCGAAAGGACTGGCCTGACTGTTGGCTCTCGGCTTTCGACTCTCGCAGCATTAGCTACAATCTAAAGTGGCTTTCGAGTGTCTTTCAGCCTAACCTGTCACCCTCTTCCCTGTTGACAGTTCAATGAACTTTCCTTGTTTCTTTTTGGCGTCTGAAGCTGTTACAAGGCCTGAGAGCAGGCTACCGAGGGGCGTGGCTAACTGCCGCAAGCTGTTGCAACAAGATCGAAACTATTGGGCGCGACTCGGAGTGGAGCTTTGCATCTACATCCGTGGAATCTATCCAACAACAACCCATGTCAAGCGGCACTCATTCCCGAATTCTGAGGCCCTCCCCTACCAGTCAAGTTGTTAGAAACTCTCACTTTTGAACCGTGGGGACATTGCATGGCACACATCATCTCAAGCCTTTACTTGTCGCTAGTGTTTCACCGCAAAGGGTTGTTGCACCCTCACTTCTGCAAATATCCTTGCTTCCATGGCTCCTGCGTTATCGGCACCTCGGCAGGTGTCGGAATGAGGAAGTCCGCATTGTCGTCGCGCATACGCCTGCACATCCAGTTGCGAAGCTGCGTCTTGAGCCCAGAAACTATTCGGGCTGACTAGTTCATGCATCTGACTCTTCGCAACATGACGGACTCATACAGACGAGGCCAAACCTTTGGTCTCGGTTGGGCGTAGATTCAGATGCCTGCATTCGACGTATGTATGAGGGCAGTGATGCACATGCCACGTATGGTCATGTGATTGCCTGCAGTCTCAAGCATGTCGAGACCAAGGCGATGTGAACAGCACAAGGTGAACGAAGAGATGCGACGGCTTGCAGCACATGTGCTTGCAGAAGTCAGCAAGAGCGGGTCAGGCTGCGTGCGCATGCCAGGAAACTGCCTGCTTGAATGCAAAGGTCTAATTACTTTTCTTGGAGCGACGGTGTGCTACCTTGTGAACCTCCAGTTTTCCATCGTCTCACGCCTGCAGCCGTAAAACCACGTAACAATCTGCAAGCTTTCAAAACACTGCCGGTGAGGACCTGGGCAATCGCTCTTACGTCAGTCGGGTCCCGCGGTAAGCCTTTCTGAGTGAAGGACATGAGGACAACCATCAACTGAGGCCAGAACACCAGCGATGAATGCAACACATATTCTGCCGAGCTTGCCAGCAAATGGCAAAACAAGAACCCAAGCCGGAAAAGATTAGGGGGCCCAGGTGTCTAAAAGCTAATCGGTAGTCATTCTGAAAAGTTGACTCTCTTCCCACCATCTACGCACGCAGGGCTTTTCGCATGAACATGTCGATGCTCCGTGCAGACAACAAAAGGTGCTTGCTACAGTGCGACGACACATCCCCAACGAAACAGCCACAAGCTGCTAAACAGATTTTCTGCTGTTCCCCTGAGACCGCACGGTTGAAGGCAGCGAAACGATCTGTCGAAGACATAGGTAGGAACACAAACTCTGAAACGAGAAGCACTTTGAACTTGAACATTCAAAAGAAAGCGCAACTGCCATTCAGCCCCAAAACACACATCTGTGGTGCCTGGACAAGCCTGAGACAACACCCGTGATCGGCTCGCAGCAGAGGGCATCGACCTTGTTGAAGCCTGGCGGTTTCCAGCTTGGGACTTGGACACCCGAGGTTTAGGATCCTGCAGTTGAGTAAGCCTAGGGCCTAGGGCCCAGCGCTTGGGGTTCCTTACTGCTCGGGGTTCTTAGCTTGATTTAGGGCCTGGTGATGCGGGACTCGAGTTTGGGGTCGAGCCATAGGCGCATTGGGCTCAGGTGCGAAAGTTCAGCGCTTAGGGTTTTGAGCTAACTTCCGGCTTCGCCTTAGGACTCATGCAAGCTCGACATAGCTGGGCTAAACTGTGGCCGGCTTGTGTCTATCTGCAGGGCACGATGCAGTGCAAACACTTTCTGGTGGCAACTAATAGTGTGAAGTCACCGTAGCTGTAAAGCACCACATCTGTGTAGCAACATGTCTGCGGATTTGAGCATCAATCACTCATCTCCTGTCTTCCGACGGACGGAAGACCGTGCAAGGAAGTCGTTACCCCAACTTCTGCAAAAGAGTTGGTGGACAGCTATCAGCGAACCAAGAACCGTCAGGCCAACTAAGCATACCTGAACCTGCATAGCAGGGTCACATATTGGATTCGTGAAGCATGCAGAAGTTGTTCCATGCGGCTTACTTCAGCCTAGCGTCCCCATCCGAACAGCAGGCACTTTTCCCAAGCCAACCCTCAACCTAAGCTTGCGCGTGCTGCGCAAGTCTGAGCTCAGGCACCTGGCACCTGTTTCCCAGAAACGGCTGCCACGAAGTGGCGTGCATCGATGCCCGCAGATAAGCCTGAATCTACATGGTGAGTTAGGTTTCGGTGTCCCAACCGAATGCCTAAGGCACTCGCTTTTGCTTTCACTCTGTCTCTGTCTCGCCCTCTTTTTCTTGTCTCTGCCTCTCTATCTTTCTGTGTCTCTGTCTCTTTCTCCTACGTTTGTCGCGCTCTCGCTCTCTCTCTCTCTCTCTCTCTCTCTTTCTTTTCCTCTACTCCCCGGCCTCCCTTCATTTCCTCACCGTTCCTGCAGTGTACATCCAAGGCCCACTAAACTGGCCAGACCGGGCTTGTTGCCTGTCTGAAGTTCATAGTACAGGATGCGCCCACTGCTGTAGGCAACACCCTCATCCGTGGTAATGTGCTCTGGCATGCATAGAAGTTACAGTATCATCCGGGAGCTCGTAGGCAAGACCGGCTTTAAGCAAATCGCAGGAGCTACTTCATCGGTACCGTGCGGTCGAAACAAAAAAATACAAAATCGTCTACGATTGCAGGGTCTAGTCGGAGATCATCAGCAAGAACTTAACGTTAGTAAATCAGGGCTGGCAAATGTTCTTGAATTGGAGGATCGGGCTCTAGGCCTAGTGTCGGGGCTAGGGTTATGTCTCGCTGCCAAGCGAAGAACCGGTGAAACCGAATGCCCTGCACAGGCTGCACTGTGCCATCATGTTGGATTTAGGGTCCACTTCAGCATGGGCATGAGCACATCGAGCAAGTGGCTGATGTGCGCGTAGCCGCGGCTCTTTCCATTCCTTCATCAAGCATGGGGCTTGTGCTACGGGCTACGCGCGATATAGCATGGAGATTCAGGCTTCTCGTTGGCTGCAGCAGGCCTTGCACGAAAGTAGAGCTTGCCATAAGCCATGATCCACAAGTGATCCAGCAAGCACTAACAAGGTAGTTCCATTCAGCGCAAGTCCACAATATCAAACTGCCTACTTTGGACTTCCGCATTGCAAGCCGCGGCCAGCGCAGTTTGGTTTGAACTGGTCCAATACGGAGGGTTGAAGGGCCAGCCACACAAGATACAAATGAATCATAAAGGCTCCTTGACAAGTGAGCGTGAGAAAGGGATCTCTGCCGCCTCTTGTGATTTGGTGGGGTTCCACATCCGTTAGAGCAAGGTGTCGGCATTCAGAGTTTGCCCTGACAGAGGCAGTTCCCTTTCTCTATCTTCTCTGCCTCCGGATGCCGGTTTCTTTCCCAGAGCCTGTCAATAAACTGTGCATGACAGGAGTGAGATGAACAAGGCCCAGGCCCCAAGCGGGCCAAAAACAACCAATGAACGAACAGGTCCAAGGTGCGCGCAGTACCCTTTTGTGAACCCAATCCTAATCCAAGCCCCAAGCCTAACCGCCCCCCGAAGAGCCATTCATAACACAAATCTCTGCATAACGCACTTAGATCTACTTAGAGTTTCGGGCTTTAGGTCAGGCTGTTTGAAGTGCCAGGATGAAATGTCTCTCTCTCTCTCGGCTTGGCAGCATACCGATAGGTTCGTTCATGATCGGAACAGGGGTATGGCACGTGTGATCACGAAGTGGCCAAACTTGAAACTCTCAGTGCACTTCCACCTGGGTCACAAGTTCCTTCACCATCGAGACCTGTATCCTTTGTGCTCTGACGCCACCGTGTCCTGATCTACATACTACGTAGAAGCCCCGTTAGAACCAATCTGAAGCCGGGTTTTGGGGCACATTGTGCTATAATTGTACTATAATCGGGACTCTACGTCGATACAACACTCTTACCAACCCTTCAGACCTCGTCATTTCATTATATATATATATATCTATCTATATAATGATACGACAGCACAGTTTTGAGGAGAGTCCAGGCAAGGCTCGGATGGCGAGCCACCACTGCTTTGAAGCCATCCAAGCCAAGACCATGCAGGAATTTCGTCAAAGCCCTGATCTTTGGTTCAGGGTGTAGGCATGGTGATAGGGGTATCGCTCGACAATTTTCGGGCCAGGGGTCGGTTGAACATCGAACAAAAGCCAAACAATCCTTGTTTCAAAAGGCAATCATACAAGTTCCGGCGACTGAAAAGGCTCTACCACTTGCGTTGGTGTCCAATTCGCTCGGGGTGCGGTGTCTTCATATCTTCGGTCTTGATAGGAGGAGTCGCGGGATGGTAAAGGTACAAGCGAAGTGAAGGCCAAGCAACTTGCTCACGAACAACTCGTGTCAGCGAAGATAGAATGATGAGGGCTTGTGCATGCACTATGAAAACGTCGCCGATTTTCAATGTGGGGTTGGCTCTTGGGCCCTGGCTTTCACTACGAGATCACAAATTCCAAAACTGCGAGAGCCGATCTCTTTGTAGTGTGGCTTTGAAAACGCACCTCTCTTGGGCTCAAGCCCGACATGCAACTGCTTGGACCCGACAGCTCCTTCGCTCTAGCCTTGTGCGGTCGAGACACATGTACGTGCACTTGGCAGGGATGTTTCGTAGGAAGACACCTGATGCCTCTGCATCAAGGCAGTGGGCAAGAATCCGACCAATACTGGGCGCGATCAAGCCACATGACATACAGATATGAAAAAAACTATATATATATAACTATATACACACAATATATAATATGCATATTTAGGTTCTGGCCACCCCCTCTCCCCGATTGTGCCGTGATCTCTCTGAGAGTGCAGAGCAGACTGCGTTAAAACCCCGTCTATGGAATCGACTGAAACCCGTGGGCCCAAGTCTTCCCACTCTGTCCCCCGAACACTAGGAGTTAGGATTAGGGAGACCTTTGGGGATATAGACCCTCTCAACAAGGTCCCTTTTTAGAGAGTCAGAAGTAGGATTAAGAAGGGTACACCCTTTAAGGAATCTCCGTAATACTTCCTAGGAAGCACCCAAGCATTTCGAGAAACAATGCGGTGGGAATCAATCCCCAAGCCACTTCATGGGCCCTCCAGCTATGGTGTAGAGCCCGCTTTATGCTGAATTGTTCAGATTCAAACATTAATTGGGATTAAGGTTGGCGTGTGCCTGAAGCTCGGGCCTAGAAGTTTGAGTTGAAGCTCCCCTCTCTTAGACTCTTTTTGCAAGTAAAATAAACCATACCCAAGGTACTTACATGAGGTGCCTTACAGTTCAGAGGAAGGGCTTGAAAAGAACGGAGTGCTTGAATCAGAATGCGGAACTCTGTCACGTTCCAATCTACAAAATAACGAATTAGGTACCCCAGCAAAGTGCATGAAAGTGTATGGTGGAGCAGTCTACTACTGCTAGTACTGCTGCTGCTGCTGCTGCTAATGCGGCTTGTACAGCTGCCACTACTAGTACTGCTGCTACAACTACTACGACGACGACGATTACTACTGCTGCTAGTACAGCTTCCACTACTACTACTACGACGACGGCGACGACGATGACTACTACTGCCAAGACGACGACTACTACTTCTACTCCTACTTCCTACTCCTCCTCCTACTACTACTACTACTACTACCTACTAGTGCTAGTGCTAGTACAGTGTTAGTACTACGGGTACTACGACTATGACGACGACGACGACTACTACTATAGCAATACCATCGAAAATGGAAATCGCATGGGTGTGACAGTAGTTATACACCTACAGGACCTATGTGCATGCATGTTGTTGTTGTACACGTGCTCATACACAGAAAAAGCATGCACACATATACGGACGTATGTGTATATGCATTTACACACACACACACACGCAGAGTATGTTCAATCTCCTGCAAAAAAAGCTTCGAGCATCGAAGCAACATGCGCGAATCCCGAAGTGCAAAGAAGGCACCGTCTCCCAGGCCGGATCGTCCGCCGGAAGACCATGCTGTTGAGACATGCACGCACGTCGGAAGACCCCAAGACGCCAAACCTGCAGTCCACTCAACACATCCTGAAACTAAATCCTAGACCCCCAAAGCCCGAAACCCGAAGCCCCAAAACCCTGAAACACCCCCAAATTGGGCTTGGGGGTGGAGAAAAGGTAGTTAACAACCGCAAACCAGCCGAATGCTCAGACCATTCGGCAAGGCATGCTGGGCGAGCCGAAATCAGAAGAAAGGAGCCAGTTGCGTTCCCGGCTTGGGAATA
>CAJNJA010002715.1:0-18219 GCA_905231915.1 Symbiodinium necroappetens | reverse complement strand
CCCCCCCCCCCCCCCCCCAAACACACCCTAAAGCCTTATCCGGGTGACGACCTCAGATCCTGACTTCGGAGGCTTAGCCTTGAGTGCAAGGCTTGGGGTTTTGGCGTTAGAGTGTTTTGTAAGGGCTTCGGCGGGATTAGGGTTTTGGGCTTGGGTTTAAGTTTGTGGTGCAGGGGCAGAGCCGTACAGACGCGATAACCACAGAACAACCGACCGTAGAGCAACCGGTATATACCTCTTGCAGGAACCGAACCCTTGTGGAAGTCTTATACATAAGCCCGCTCTGCAAAGATCTACCAACACAGCCACTAAACCCTAAAACCTTCAACCCTACACCCTCAACCCTAAACCCTAAACCCTAAACAAAAAAACTAACCCTCGAAAAGCTCACGAGGCACCAGAGTTCCAGTTCCTGGCGAAGAACCACGTCTACGAGGCTTCGATTGGGTGTCAGGCGCTGGGTTGAAGATCCTTAGTAGCTGAATGGCCGCACTTTAAGCTTTTTGGGATAATAGGAAGCTGGGGGTGTTCTTTGTTTGAGGGTGGGGATAAGGAGTTTAGGGCTGAGGGCTGGCCATTTAGGTTGGACTAGTTCGAGAGCAGATCTAGCTGTTACTGAGCCGGCGGCAGGAATGGCAGCTGACAGGGATCAGCAACCACTAAACATATTCCCTGGGGGGGCTATGTACCGCCCCTCACCTGGCCTCCAGAGCTGCTGCTGCCATCTACGACACACCTACACCTCCGATATCTGGCGCACGGTACCTGGATGGGGGAGGTCCTGGCAAGAGGCAGCCATCTCACGCCCCACTTATGGAAGAGTTCCAAACAGGGGATGAGACAGATGGCGAGAAGGGCTATCTTCCGGAAGGAGAGGCGCTTGAGTTGATACCCGTGAAAAAAGATCGCCGGGAACTTTGAACCCGACAAATGGGTCATGCGAGTACGGAACCTACCAGGCCGCGATCAACGAGACCCCGCCTCAGCCAACCTCCAGACCACCAAGTACCTGCTGACGTGGAACCGGAAGTCTATGACGTGGGAGGAAGAAGGGGTCCAGCAAGAAGCAGCAAGCCGCGAACCCAAGCCCCAAACTCCTTAATGCCACCGTTTGAATTTGAGTTGATTTGTCCTCCTAAACCCTAAACCCCAAACCCAAAGATTCGGTCAGGGAAGCCCCATGAACCCTCAACCCCAAACCGTCCTGCCAACCTAAGATGGTCCCTGAGGCCCGCCCGGCCCCCATCCCGGAGCTCAGGACCCCTCAAGACCTGAACAGCTACTTGTGTAGATGTCTACGTATTTGCTCCATTCTAAATGTTTGACAAGAGTCTATCCCGGTAGCACGGATTCCAGGGAACAAAACCTAGCACACCAGAAAGGCGCCCCACCGTTCTATAGCTTAGGATGGGCTTGGTGTTTGAAGGTTTCTGTGGCGTAGACCCTAAACCCCTAAACCCCAAACCCCTAAACCACTACACCTCTAAACCTTGGTGTTTGAAAGTTTCTGTGGCGCATGACCCTCCCGGGGGCGCCTGGCTAAGTCCTCTGGGGGGCCTGACTGCTTCCTAACGATTACTTGTGCGCCATCACTTCTGTTGATGATATAAATCCTGCATAAGACCCTAAACTAGGGGAATTATGGTATAGTCCTTATTTTGGGTAATGCAGGATTGATATCACCCTAATATCCATGTTCGGGAGTTCGTTGTTTTGCTAGGTGCAATATGTAGCAGCGACGTCACTGGAATTTGAGTTTCTAAGCCCTATAGCCCTAGCACCCTAAAGCCATTCAGCCCAAATGCAGCAGTTTTCACCTCAATCCAGCTTCTTCGTACGAGCCTGAACCCTCAACCTTAAACCCTAAACCCTATACATGCCCTTACAGTAACCTTAGACCCGAAACCCTACACATGCCAAGCAGTGATGCAGGCCGTGACCTCTGGCATTTTACCCTGTGCTGCAGCGCCGTCCGCTTGGTGCGGGGTGAGATCGAGAGTCCGACATGTTTACGAATGCGATTCCTTAAGGGTTCGGTGTAGGGTTAGGGTTTACGGGTCTTTAGGGTCACTTATGACTTGTTCGTGTTTGTCTATCGGGAAATGGTATCGTTGCTGCATAACGTATAAGTGTTTCAGACTCCAAGTAGCTCGAATCATACACTCCCTAAGCCCGAAACCCTTTTCATCACTGCTATTCCCAAATGTGAGTGCCAAATGTTTGGGTCCTTTGCACCCTAAGCCCTAACCCTAAGGGACCATGTGCCCAGATAGCATATACTCTGGCCCCAAAGCATGCCTCGCGCTCCCTAGGTAATCCCCAAAACCGGACCACCGAAAAGAGACTTCATCTGGGCCCTTGTTGGATACAATCATACATTCTTGTTATAATAAAACCCCAATAAGGATTTACAATAATAGTTTTTAATATGGGCCCAACAGGGAACCAGTCATGACAAGGGCTATAGTTATCGTGGGTTGTGCCTTTTAGAGGCCCATTCTTTTTTCGCTGGATGTTTTAAACGGTGCGGGAGCTGTCGAAGATCGCTCAGGTGTTGATACGGGTTCTTGCCGGGATTTAGGTTTAGGGTTTAGGGGCCTGTGTTAGAACCCGTCAATGCCTGAATCTCCCATGACCACTTCGTGAGATTGCACATCCTCGAGTTTTAGGCCTGCCTGCGGGAGTGTCACCGTAACCCTAAACCCTAACATAAACCGTGAAGCTTGCATCCTTAGCCCGAAACCTCATAGCCTAAACCCTAAACCCTATACAGCCCAAAACATTCCATCCCCCAAAGCCGCCAACCCAAACTTCAAAAACCCATAATAAGTATGGCATCTGAATGATTACCAGTGCTTGTCCTTGGGGTGCCCAACTATGCTTGCGCTATACTGCACCCTAAGGCCTCTAAATTCGCATAAACCCGAAACACCAAACCTAAGCCCGAAACCGAAGCCCCAAACCCGAAACCAAGACCCCAAGCCTAAACCCGAAACCCTAACCCTAAGCCCCATATAATATACCTAGACTCTTTAAGCCCAAAACTTGCCCTAGACCCTAAACTTCAACCCTACCGTTACCCTAAACGAGTAAGGTCTGCCCTGCTCTTGCTGCTGGGGTGTATCCGTGTCGGCCTCAACTTGGGGCCGGGGTGTTACTGTCGGTTTTGGGGGTGTTAGGATTTGGAGCTTAGGTTTAGGTCCTACAGTTCCAGGGTCGTTTAGGTATTTAGGGTGTTAGGTTTAGGTCCTAGAGGGTGCTATGGTAAGACCAGAGTGGAAGATTCATTCAAGAGCCTGCTGCTCGGGTTCCCATGCCGCCGCACCAGTAATGTAGGAACTTGATTAAGAAACCCTGACCTATACTTGGAGCCCAATTAGGATCCCTTTTAGGGGTACTTAGAGGCCTACTTACTACCCACCTACTAAGTCCCCGGACCCTCCAAGTAACCCTAGACCCTAAACCCTAATCCCCTAAACCCCTAAACCCTAAACCCCCAATGTATTAGGGTGCCCTGGCTTTCTTAATCGGGTTCCCGTATTGGTTGTTGTTTTTTTTGGGCTTAGTTTTAGGGTTCAGGGTTGAGGGTCTACGTAAAGATTCATGGGACTTAGTAACTAGGGTTATACATAAGGTAACTAGACTTATAATTACTTGTATCCCGAATTAAGATACTCATAACTGTACTTACTAAGTCCCATGAACCTCCAAGTAGGGGATCTCTCAGACCTCGAACCCCAAGCTTGAGACCGTAACTCTTTCGGGCTGCAAGGTTTTGATCTTAGGAGCCCAATAGGTAAACTGGTTCCAGGGGTGAACCCGGCCCCTGCGTTTTGTTCGCCCCTGAAGCCGGTAAACTTTAAACTTGTTTGGTATATTAAACCCCCCACTAAAACGACAGTTTTAGGTTTTTTTTGTTCCAGGGTACTGGGCAGCTAAGTGATGGTTTCAGGAAGGCTCGTCTTATGATTCTCGTCGAAGTGTTCATCAGGTTGAGCTCGTGTGTAAAAAGAGTTTATAGGCAGAGTGGGATCGTAGGCGGATGCTTCGGCAAACTTGGGTTGATACTAGAATTAGGAGCTTCTACCAGTGGTTGTATGCACCAGGAGATTGGACCCCCACTTGAATCAGTTGACAGCTTTCCTCCCGAGAGGGCCGATGCTTGTTTTACGCTCGGCCATGCTTGAGCGATACGATTTCTTTCCATAAGAACTCTAATGCACGAAGCTATATCACAATCCTTTACTCAGCCCTTTATCCCAATCCTTCCACACTACACACTAAGCCCCAGCTAACTAAAAACCCCGGCCGTAAACCCTAAGCCTCAAACAACAAGTTCGTCACAACTCATGTCGAGGCCCCAAGAAAGGTTCTTTATTGCAAGTATACTTTGAGATACTGTACCACAAAAACCCTAAATTAATTATGAGGACAAACTATCAGTAGACCTTCCGTAAGGGTAATATGACACATGAAAGCCTGAACAAGAGTATGCTGTCTCAAGCTTTCACTGTAAAGTTTCCATCGTCGCTTCCTTCTTTATAGAGAATGATTCCTGAATCTAGGAAAGCAGGGGCCTGAGCTGTGCAACTGTCCGCATTAAAGCCTTTAACACCCCTAGTTCCGTAGAGTTTCTGAACACAAACGTAATTTTTATATTATGCACGAAACCCTATTCTGAATACGAAAGTCACTATATACATGAATGAGCTTTCAACGTAATGGGCCCTGCAGCTTGCGCCCTAATTTGCGATAAAACAGTCGAGGTTCTCGCCTGCGACCCCGCAGTGAAGAGGAGTGCCGGGCCTAGACGACAAACCCAAAGGGTCCAAAGTACCTATTTACAGGATGTAGGGTTTCTATACTAGGACTTGCGATTATGATTTGGGGAAGTATGCCCTATAACAGTACCTAGGAGCCTTTGGGAAGGGCTTCTGTAAGGTTTAGATTTTGGCTATGATGAAGGTTGTACAGGGTTTCTACGGTTGTTTAATGGAAGGAGCATATTGCGTTATTTCGACTTCAGAAACAGGCTTGTGCTGACAATGTAGTCAGAGATTCTATGATTGGACTTTGCAGCTGCCACCTTTCATGCAGGTGCCGCAGGTGCTGAAGTCTTTTCGGCCGGGCATCAGCAAGCAATCATAAAGATTGAACCTGGTGTGAATGTGTGTGATTGCTGCTGCATATTAACTACCATCTGTCATCTCTGCACTTGCGGTGACTCAAGGTGACCCCCCAGCATCTGCACGCATCGTTTTCCGCGAGAGAGGGATCGTCGTGCACGCTGCTCGCAAATAGACGGGTCCCCGGCGTGGCTGGCTCGTGTGTCGAACACGCAGGAGACCGTGCAAGCTTCCTGGATTGGATGTCCCCGCACTGCGTGGGCATCAGTGGCTGTGAAGTCCATACCCTGGACGTTTGTTGAGGGTTATTTGTTTGAGTTGCAGCTTGCATGTTGCTGCGGCAGGAGGGATTCTACGCGCGGCTGCGGCTGCTGCTGACACCATCGGGATCGGCGGGACGACGAGGTGAAGATCGTCCCGTCGTCACAAGAGGAGTGTCTCAACGAAGCGGGTCGTGCAAACGGTTCTTTGCTGTGACCCGTGACGAAAGAGACCTTTAGGCAAAGTGACTGAAGGAGACTTCCGAGCTGGCACGGTGTCGCAGATGGTGTGCAGTGGTTATTGCATTGTCGCAAGCAAAGATCCATCCGAGCATTGCTGTTAAGTTGGGACTCTGGCGAGAAGACGAGCTGCTGAAGAAAGTCACCAAGATAAATCTTGTTGCCACCGGTGAACAGCGCCCTTAATGCTAAATCCGCAGCCCTAAACCCGAAAGCGCACACTCTGTCTTGACCCTATCAGCCCTCAACGTCTATGTCATTCAACCGAAATTACTATCTTACTAACCTACCAGAACATGAATTTGTTCTAGGGTCTCTATCATGATAGAGACCCTAGAACAAATTCAGGTTGTGGTAGGTTAGTATCAGTTCCACATTAGGGTCTATGATAAGAGCCTACAACATAGCAGGTTTTGCTAGGTTAGGGTAGATCTTGAGCACCAGACCTAGGAAAGGTCTGAGGAACCAAGATTTTTGATGCAGCAGGTAACCCTCTTTTGGGTTTAGGTTTTGGGTTTTGGGTTCGTTTGCTTGTGGAACTTGTCTCCAAGGGCCCTACGTACCTATGTAATAGAAAGTCGGGCTTCTGTAGCAGGAATTACCATTCTGGCTTGGGGAAGTATCCCCCATACGGGTACTTGGAGCCCGTGGGGTAGACCCTAAACACGCAGCTCGCGCATCCATGCACCCAAAAGAATAACCTTCATAGTATCCCTTGAACCCTATGTGATTGGAACCTGATTTGAAAAATCGGTATAGCCCCGAGCCCTTATTTGGGTACTTTGGACCCTTTGGGAAAGCACCAGGTGCGCGGAGGAAGCAGCCTCGGGTCCCAGAAAAGCACGTTCATCGGGACTTGCCATCAGGTCTTAGGGGGTTTGAGGGTGGTTTAAGGGTTTAAGAGGCTTAAGGGTTCAGGGTTTGGTTTGGGGTTTAAGGGTGGTAGGGCACCCGGTTGAAGGGTTTAGGGTTTAGGGCTCAAGGGTTTAAGGGTTTAGGGTTTGGGGTTTAGGGGTATAGGGTTCAGGGTTTTAGGGTTTAGGGGTTTAGGGGTTTAGGGTTTAGGATTTAAATTTAGGGAGGGTGGTGGGGCACCCGGCAGCAAAGGGCTACTCTCTATGTTTCGGGTCTAGGTTTTTCTTCTGGTATGGAGGGTTTCTTACATTGACTGGAGCAAAAGGGATATTCCCTAGAGAGTGTCGTGTCCGGGGCTTTATGGGATGTATGGGGTTTAGGGTTTAGGGCTTAGGGTTTAGGGTTTAGGGTTTAGGATGGGCTCTTTTGGTTTCTCTGTGCCTTGTTCATCTTATATTCCCTCACGATTGAGCCAGCGGGCCTTGTGGGTACAGCATTGGGAGTTTTGGTCTGTTGTAGAGTACGTAGGTTTAAGCTATTTAAGGTTTTCGCTGTAGAGCATTTGGAAATAAAGCAACTAGAAAGACTGCTACCGCGTGGAAGGTAAAAATCACTGGGGGCCCCTACCATGCCTGCCCCATTGTATACCCTAACACTAAAGGGAAGAATTCTTCTATCTTCTGAGGACTTCTGAAATCTGGAAACAAAGCCTACCGGAGGCAAGTTTGCAATTCGGAGCTGTTTAGTAAGTCCTTGCAGATTGCTGCTTCCGAACATGATCGAATAATCATCGAAAAATTCCTGCAGCTACTGCAAAATTCCCAAAGATTGGGAATGACGACATCGTCTTTTCTGCGGCAATGTAGGGCTTCGCCCATCAAGAGCATGGGACCCTACACCCTAAACCCCTTAACCCTAAGCTTTGTTTACACCCCAAAGGTTCCTAGGTACTGTTATGGGGCATACTTCTCCAAATCAGAATAGTAATCCCTAGTGTAGAAACCCTACCTTCTACTATATAGGTACCTCGGACCCTAAACCCCTAAACCCCTAACTCCCTAAACCCTAAACCCCTAAGCCCTTATTTAGATACTTTGGACTCTTTGGGACCAAGGCTTGGATAGCTAGGAGTAAAAATAAAGCAACTATACTTATAACTACTTATAACCCCAACTAGGGTACTTGTAACTGTACTTCTTAAGTCCCATGAACCTCCAAGCCCTAAACCCCAACCCCTAAACCCTAAACCCTAAATCCTAAACCCTAAATGGAACCCTTAGAGATCCCTTTAAAGGAACCCTAGAACCCTTTAAAGGGACCTTTGGGACCAAGGCTTGGATCCTCAATCCTAATGCCCTACATAACCCTTATATACACCTTACATAGTCTCATAAAGCCCCTAATGCAACCCCAAGGCCCCCTTTAAGGGTCTCTCCTTTAGCCCCTTGAACCAAGGCTTGGATCCTCCAGATGCTCTTTGCCATGGCGCTGCCGGGAGCCTGGCACTTCGATGGCTTCGAGCTGAGAACTGATGCTTCAAAGAGCCCAAGCCCAAAGGCTCCATGTACCCACATAGCATATACTTAGGCCTTAAAGGGGTTCCTATATAGGTACTTTAGGGTCTAAGTATAGACTATATGGGTACATGGAGCCTTTGGGAAGGTAGGGTTTATAGGGCTTATAGGGTTTATAAGTTTAGGGTTTAGGGTCGGGGGTTTAGGGTTTATAGGGTTTATAGGGTTTATACGGTTTAGGGTTTAGGGTTTAAGTTTAGGGTTTGTAGGGTTTATAGGGCTTATAAGGTTTATAGGGTTTATAAGGTTTATAGGGCTTATAGGGCTTTTAGCGTTTATAGGGTTTATAGGGTTTAGGGCTTATAGGGTTCAGGGTTTAGGGTTAATGGTTTAGGGCTTAGGGCTTAGGGTTTAGGTTGGTAGGTTGCACCTCGAAGTAGGTATGACATGAGCTGTGTAATAAACTTTTTCAACCCTGACTCACAAATCAAAGCCTAAACTCCTGAACCATCCAGCCCAAACCCTCAACCGAAGTCTTGAAGAGACCTCAAGACTGAGCCTGAAACCCTCGCAAACCTCAACCCTTACCCACTAAACCCCTCAACCTGAAACTCGAAATCCCTAAGCCATATAAGCCCTTAAATCCTAAAGCCATCTTAAACCCCAAACCCCATACCCTTGACCTTCAAGCCCTTCACGCCTGAAGCCCTAAAGCCTTGAACTGTAGCTCAGTCTAGGACATTTTCAGGTGGGTAGTTACCCCTTATAGAAGGTCTATATACCTTATAGAAGCCTTATAGAAGCCCTATATACCCTAAACTCCCCACCTGTAGTTTCCTTTAACATGTGTTGCAACAGCTTGGCTCAATCCTGCCCTAAACCCCACACCCTGGACCTTCAATTCCTTCACGCCTGAAGCCCTAAGCCCTAAACCCTAACCTTTAAAGGAACCTTTAGAGATCCCTTTAAAGGAACCCTAGATCCCTTTAAAGGAACCTTTAGAGATCCCTTTAAAGGAACCCTAGATCCCTTTAAAGCCGTGAACTGTAGCTCAGATGCCTCCTTGCCTTCTTGGTGAACCGGCTTCGGGTTCTCGCCGCGCCGGTGCTGGCGCTGGCCAGGGCCTTCGGATCTTTTTTTACAAATCTTAGTGTTCTTCTGGTTGGCTCTTAGGACTTTAACTTTTTGGGTTTCTATATGAAATA
The DNA here is from genome assembly GCA_905231915.1 of Symbiodinium necroappetens. Lineage (NCBI taxonomy): Eukaryota > Dinophyceae > Suessiales > Symbiodiniaceae > Symbiodinium > Symbiodinium necroappetens. The sequence continues at coordinate 9,019 of CAJNJA010002715.1, read as the reverse complement.
TAATAAGGAGGCTAAAAGTTTAACTTTTAGGAGGGGTTCAGAAGTCAGCCAAGAAATGGGGCCGGATAGTGACCACTATTACTCCTTAAAGGGTTCCTTACTATATTTTAAGCACAAAGCCCAATTTTTATTACTCGTATGCAGGCCCTTTTTCTACTGGGCTTGAGGGGGCTGATTGCTTGTGGCATAGGTTGTTTGAGATGAGGCGTGCAAAGTTTAAGGGCCAGGGGGTGCAGGTCGTCTTTGGTGCATGGTTGTACTTCTGTTGGTGTTCTGAGGGGAGCACGGTTCAGCGTACTTTTTCGGCGGGTCTTCAGTTGTCAGGCTTCGGAAGACTGTTTTGGGTACACCACCTCGGAACTTAGATACAGAGGCCATATACACGTGCACACCCACACCCCTATAGGATCCATGTCCCCAGTACATACTTGGGCCCTTAAAAACCCTAAACCCTAAAGTGCCTACAATACATTGCACCTTATAATTATAGGCTTTGTCGAGCCTTGGGGGTCGTTCAAAGTACTAGTGACTAGCATTGTTGAAGGACATGTTGGGGCTGAGTTGAGTCTCCTCACGCAGCAAGTTCTAGGGTTTTGGGGTCTATGATCAATTAGCCAAAAATATGGACAGCAGCGAAGGTTTAGGAGGGCTGATGGTATCTTTGTCCTTTTCCATATGGATTGCGGTGTCGATACCTGTGTTTGTACGTGTGCATGTGTGCAAGCAGACATACTGAGATGTATGCCTGTATATGCCTGTATGTGGTATGTGTGCGCTACAGACTGGAAATGTACACATACATCTTACATTTTTTACATAGACATACGTGTACATGTCCGTATGTTACATAAGAAGTTCGACGTCGAGGGCCTATCGTCAAACATGCGACAGGTTCCCAAGCCAAAGCCACTGCCAAGGCCAAGCCAAAGCAAGCCAAAACAAGTTTAGCTAAGCCAAGCCATGTGGCATGGAGTCTTATTGGCACGTGACCTGGCATTTGTCTCCATAGTGCATCCAAGCCATGTTGACAACTAGAACTCTTCAACACCCCAGTCTTATGGAAGATCCTCTTTAGCCGAAGAATCGTTGGCCGAAGACCCTGTGTAGCAGGGGCCATGTATAAGACCCTGTCTAACCCTCGAGCCTGTCTGGCACAAGAGCTCGGCTATACATAAGTGCACCTAGGCTTTAGGCTTTAGGGACTCTAGGGTTGAGGGACATATATATATATATGTATGTATGTATGTATGTATGTATGAATGTATGTATGAATTATACGATATATATATATGCCTGTTCTGGGACCTCCCCCGGCCCCAGAACCTAAAGTCCTGACAGGGTTTAGGGTTTAGGATTTTAAGGTTTGGGGTTTTGCTCTGGCAACGGTTAGGATTGGCAACAATGGGTAATAATGAGGGTACTTTCAACAGGGGATTGCTTTCGAGATTCTATCAGGATCTTACCCTAAACCCTAAACCCTAAAGCCCTAAAACCCTAAACCCTAAAGCCCTAAACCCTAAACCCTAAAACCCTAAACCCTAAACCCTAAAACCCTAAACCCTACACCGTTGCCAGAGCAACGGGAGGTCGGTTCCCAGTGTGCTTCACCGGCCCGGAACTGAGTCCCACGTGATCGAAACTGGTTTTCATTTAGGCTGCAGAGCTTAGGGTTTAGGGTTTAGGGTTTATTTCTGTATACTCCCTGGCCTGTCCCTAAAGTTTGGGGTTTAGGGGTTTAAGCACGTGAGCCGTAAAAAAAAACATACTTCAAGGCTGTTGATTACAACTCCACAATTGAAAGTTGTGGTTTAGGTCCTACTAAGTCCTACTACTATAGATGCCAGGATAAATAGTATTTATTTGTATCTTCCTTTAGTGCCACTATAAATACTTGGAGGGTCCGGGGACTTAGTAAGTAGATAACAAGTAGACTTATAACTCCTAACTACCTGAAAAGGGGTCCGTATTGGGGCTATGATACTTATAAGTCTGCAAACTAGCTACTTACTAAGTCCCCAACCCTCCAAGTATACTATGAATATACGCCGGAACCCTAGTTTAATTATAAAAGCCCTTATATCCCAGAACTCTTGGGTAATTGGTATCCCTTTTTGTAAGAAAGTGTGTGTGGATTATGGTCCTAAACCTTAGGCCGTTGATTCAGGTTCCTACTCCCCAGTCCCAAGCCTTGATAGTTTCTTTTCTGCCACAATTGGGGTTTAGTCTATCGGACACAGTCTTTGCGTGCAATGTCACATCATCAAATGACTTTCATAATTATAGAGTAGGGCATGGGTGCGCTACAGTGAACCCTCTACGTTTTCACTTCGGGGTTTGGGGCCTGCAATAATCGGCGTTTCAACATGCAAGGGCTGCGGCAAGAATGTAGTGGCTCTATACTAGTAGAATGTAGGGCTTCTATACTAGGAATTACGATTATGATTTGGGGAAGTATGCCCCTAAACCCTGAGACCCTAAACCTCTAACCCTAAACTCTAGACCCTAAACCCCTATAACAGTACCTAGGACCCTTTGGACCTGAAGTCCAACATCCCCAAGACTCCTCAGGATTACTCTTTGGGGCTTTAGGGTTTAGGGCTTTGGGTTTAGGGTTTTAGGGTTTGGGGTTTAGGGTGTAGGGTTTAGGCTTCGGGGTTTTGAAGTGAAGCTCCTGTTTAGGCTAGGGCGTAGTCAGGGTTCCCCAAACCGATGCCTGGCTCTGAAAGAGCTTCGAAAAATGGCTTCGGCGCGGAATCGTGCAAGAATGGTTCAAACCCTAAACCCTGAAGCTCTAAACCCTAATAACCCCAAAACCTAGCTCTAGGGTTTGAGAGCTTAGGCTTTAGTTGTATGGGCAGATACTCGCGAGGAGTGACTCTTTTTGCATAGCTATACCTGAAGCCCTCAGTCCTTTACGTTTTAGCGTTTGGTTAGGGTTAATGTAGGAACCTGATTCAGAAACCTCGGGCCTTTATTGGGGTTCTCTATATGAATCCTACTATTTTGGGGCTTCTAGGGCCAGGATTTCTGAATCAGGTTCCTACATTTTGGCCCTGAATCAATCAAGATTGTTCAGGCCCGGGCCACAAAGGCGTAGGAACGCGAAGGAGGGGCGCTGGGTGATCTCTGAGCCCATAGTGAAAGCCCAAACCTTAGCCCCCAAAGCCCAAACCTTTTGCTAGAAAGCCCATAACAGCAGCAAGAGCCTTAGGGCAAAGGCACTTCTTCGATTTTCTCTTGGCCGACATGTGTGGCCACTGTCCTATGGCGCGGGGCCTGGTAAGAATTTCGCTGCTGAATTTAGAGACACGGAGTTTAGGGTTTTAGGGTCTACCTTAACCCCGAAGAGCCTACCGTTTTAAGGACTTATATACAGAAATCACCATAAGGAGCTCTAAAAAGGGTAGGTTCTTTGGGGTCCAGGTAGGGTTCAGGGTTCCCTAAGCCCTGAACCGGAAACCTACGGGTCCTTAGTCCTTCCAAAGCTCCAAGCACCGGTCGGGCACACGCTCGAAAGGCTCGGTGATTGGGTTCCAGGCTTGACACATACAAACTGAAACCCTAAGGGTCCATGTACCCAAACAGCATATACTTTGGCCCCAAAGTGCCTATATAGGGACTACTTTAAGGCCAAAGTCTATACTGTTTGGGTACATGGACCCTTAGGGATACATACACGCACATGCATTCGTTAGTTCGTTCGTTCGTTCGTTCATTGATTCATTCATGCATGCATGCATGCATTCATTTATACATGCCTGCATTCACTCATTCATTTGCTCCGTCATACCTGCATGCATACATACGTACATATGCATGCATGCATAACTGTGTACATATGTAATATGTGTAGGCACCTCGATCTCTCTCTCTCTCTCTCTGTCTCTATGTCTTTTGTGTTAGCTTCTTTTCTCTCTGTGAAACTAAACATGAAGCATCCTCGTGCACGCAAGCATGGATGAGTATGTATGGACCTACATGCCTGCAAGTGACTTGCTGCAAGTGTGTGTGTGTGTAGACATGTATGCTGTATGCACACATGTACATAATTAACTGCTATGTGGAGCGACATGTGCAGCTACACATACATACATACATGCCCCACGCATGCACAAGTGCAATCCTGGATGTGCAGGGTACTGCATACAGGGCCCAGCTCCAAAGCGATGCGTTTTGAGTTCTTGCCCGAGTGTGATTCTGAAGTGCGAACTGCAGCCATTCGCATCAGGTGCATTGCTAATCAGGGCATGACATGCCTGAGCCATGGCACTGAGGAGTGGTTTCTATGAATCTCGGGCCATCAATGAACACGATGGGAACTGGGTCGTCCTCCGGAAACAGAGCGCGCCGTTGGACCTCGTATTCTCTGCTGGCGGCTTGCTGACCAAGCGGATGCTCGAGAAGCTTTTTATCTCGCGCATACGTGAGGAAGATGTCCAAGGCCTGGCTAGGTGGCATGACATCACACCTGAAGCCTACGCGCACCGGTGCGTTTTCCAAAGTTCTCCTCCAGATACCACTCTGGACGAGATGGAAAGTGGGGTGAGAAAATACCTGAAGCAAGCTCAGGAGAACAAACGAATTCAAGAATTCAATCCGCTGAGACGCTCCGGATGTCCGGGACATCCTAGCTCCTGTGCTGCACGCTTTTATATAGCATCGGAAGTTTTGCCAGACATGGATTTCCGGTAGTGAGCCGCGTCTTCAACTGCAGCTCACGATTCTGCTGATCGGTCAGATGGTGGTGCCAGAGAGCTCTGCACCCGAAACTTAAACCTACAACCGACCTAGGTGACCTAAGCGTAAGTTTGGATGGACTTTCCATACCCTAAACCCCAAACCCTAAACCCCAAACCCAAACCCCTAAACCCTGAGCTCTGAACCCTGCACCCTAAACCCTAGACGACCCTAAACTCTGAACCCCAAAAAAAACACAACCCCTAAACCCTAAACCCTGAACCCTAAACTCTAAACCCATTGAAAAACCGCAAAGATGGCAGGCGCAAGGCCGATAATGCGCTCTCGACGCACGCTCAGGCCTCGCACAAGAAAAATCTGCGAAGGTTCGGGTTTAGGGTTAGGGTTTGGGGTTTAGGGTTTGGGGTTTAGGATTTAGGGTTTAGAGTTTAGGGTTTAGGGTTTAGGGCATGCGACTTTCCCTTTATAGGGTTTAGTTTTTTGGTTTAGGGTTTAGGGTTTAGGCAACTATGAGTACACATGTCCTAGAGTTTAGGGTGTGTAGGCTTTAGGGGTTAGGGTCTGCGGTTTAGATATAGGGGTCTAGTAATTGCCAATACTATATTTTTTTTTGGGTTCCATCCTGTAGTTATAGTATAGTATACCTCAACCCCTACTCTAATCATTACGGCCCTATAGTATCCCACGAGTACATCCAAATATGTGTAAGGGCTCCGGCTCACTGCATGCTGAAATGTGGACCTTGGTGCCTCCACTTTCTGAAGTTACCCTGTGCTAGTATGTGTGAAATCTTCGGAGCCCAATAGTTAAACTTTAATCTTTTTTGGTATATTAAACCCTACCAAAAGAAACGCTCAATTTTTTTGTTGCAGGGTACTGGGCAGCGAAGAAATATCAAAGCACCAGAACGCTGAACCGCAGAATAGCACCGCAAACCCTAAACCTTAAAACTAAACCCCTGAAGCTCTGAACCCCTGAACCGAATAACCCTTGCAAGCCTTACAGACTGGGCCCAAAACCAGTTACCAGACCTGCCCCCTTCCGTCCTTCAAGATGTCCATCACTAAAGTAGGCCCTGGGGATAGGTGTGTATTTTCCTTCATTGAGCTTGTGAGGGTCTTACGGTTGATGGACAAAATCCTGCATGACCTTATATACCGAAACTATGGGATTTATGGTACTACACTATACTTGGGTCATGCAGAACTTTGTCCTTCAACAGTGTTCCCCCGAAGCTCTAAACCATGAATGTTTTTCAGATGCCTTAAAGGGCCAACTTAGGAACGTTAAGGAATAGTACCTTAAATTACAGGGGGCCTTAACAAAATGATTTAAGAACCCTAAACCCTAAACCCTAAACGAGGTCTCGAGATGTTTGTTGTCTGCCGAAAGAACTCGGAACACAACAGCTCTGTGCTTCGAAACCCCAGACCCCAACCGTCAACTGCAAGCCACAACGCCCTGAACCCCAACTCCGTAAACTTAAAAATTTCAATCCAGCACCCTCAAGAAACTCTTCAAAGACACACTACCTTACAGAAGCCTCTTTTAAAGCCTACACATCTCCAAGCCCAAGCCCTAAACCTAAACCTGCCTTCATCCCACCCCAGATCTGCCAATATCGCCTAGTTAAGGAACAATACCTTCAAATTCCCTACAGTCTCCGTTGTAGTTCCTGTTTTTGGTTTAACCAATTGTATATTAAGGAACCTAAAATGTAACCCCAAAAAGGAACTACAGTGGAGACTATAGGTACTGCAGGGCCCCCTATATGATTTAAAATAAAATCATTACGATTAAACGGATTTATAAGGAAGATCTGGGACCTTGTAAGGCCCCCCAACCCATACCCCCCGAAATCCCAAACCCCAAACCCTAGATCACTAAACTCCTAAAACCCGAAACCCCGAAATCCTATACCCCTCAACCCCTAAACCCTAGACCCCCGTCCCCTGAACCCCGCAGCTGAGCTGCTGAGCCCCTTCAACCCCTCTTGGAAGAATGCGCCCCCTAAACCCTAAACCCTAACCCCCTAACCCCTAATTCCTAAGGCCAAACTCTTTGCATTTGGGAACCTGGACCCTTTGGGGAACAAGCTGTTCATATACTTGGAGGTTCATTCCCTAAGGCTCAAAATAGTCCAAAAGCCTTATATAGTATGGTCTTTGGGCCCAAAAGCCTTAAAATATGAGTCCTTCGAGGGTAAGGCTTAGGGATCCCTTTAAAGGAACCCCTACTAGATCCCTTTAAAGGAACCCTAAAGCCCCGGAGCCTTAGAGCCTTAGGGATTGGACTTAAACCTAGTGTTTACCGCGAGTCGCCGAGGCCTCGGGGCTTTTCTTCTCGCTTTGCCTCTGTGGAGCAGCTCCTCAGCTGCCTTTCTGGTGCTTTTAGGGGTTTTGGGTTTTAGGCTGTTAGGGTTTTAGGGTTTTAGGGGTTTGGGTTTAGGGGTTTAGGGGTTTAGGAGGTTTAGTGGTTTAGGGTTTAGGTTTACCCTAATCCCAAAGACCCCTAAACCCCCAAACCCCCAAAACCCTGAAACCCTAAACCCCTAAACCCCCAAACCCTAATCCCCAAAGCCCTAAAACCCTAAACTCTTTAGGTTTGGATGGAGGTTTCCTGAAGTTCCCCAGCTCCTTTCAGAACGTCCACGGTTTTATGGTGTCCTCCAAAGTTCGGATTTAGGGTTTAGGGTTTTGGGTGTGTGTTCGGTTTTGGGGGCTGGGTAGGTAGCTTTTGATCTGTCTAGAGGCCTAAGTAACAAAAAGGGGGTTTGTCTGCGAGGAATCACCATCATGATTTGGGGAAGTATCCCCATAACAGTACCTAGGACCCTCTGGGATAAGCTACTTCTGCGATAATGAAAGGTCCTCCAACTACAACTACGGTTCATGATATATATATATATATCCTGCATTACCCATAGTAAGGTATATACCATAATTCCCATAGTTTAGGTCCTTAATATAATGCAGGATTTATACCATCAGCTGTAGGACTGAGTCTGCACATGGCCGATACGGATGTTTTGGTTCAGGTGACGTCCTCCACCACGTGAAGGAGGCGGACTCCGCACCCCAATTTCATCCAGATTGGCCCATATTGCTTATGAACCACATGTATCCTGCGTTTTTCGTCAGGAACATATAGTATGTGTATGTGTATATATATATATAGAGAGAGAGAGAGAGCGAGAGGTATTTATATATACATACCATAGCTCCTATACTCTGAGCTTTCTGGAACGGTTTGACGATCACAAGCGCTGACACCATGAAGCTAATCTAGGGTCCTGACTAGTTGAACTAGCAGTGCTATGGTTATTTCTTACACTATGCTAAAACCTAACCCTAAGGGTCCATGTACCCGTTCATACATTATATACTTTGGCCTGATTTGACTCCTTATATGGGTACTTTACGGCCAAAGTATGCACTACATGGGTACGTGGACACTTGGCTCGAAACTGTTCTGCAGATCCTTTCGACAGATCTGGGCTGGTGAAGACGTTGAACGCCAAAACCGAAGCCCTACCAGGAACCCGCAAGTACCATTTACTCAAAGCCTTATGGTCCTTAATGGAAGGAATGTTGGGGTATGCTAGAAGGTCTTTGGGGCCATAAGCCCGATACAGCAAAACTCCACAACGCTAAACCCTAAAACCCTAAACCCCCTAAACCCCTAACCCCTAAACCCTAAACCCGAAACCCTAAACCCTAAAACCCTAAGATTTACACTAAAACCCTAAAATCACTAAAGCCCGTGTTGATCCTCAGCGCTGGCTCTGCGCCGCAACTACTTTGGGATAGTCCCAGGATCCTAAACCCTAAACCCTAAATCCTAAACCCTAAACCCTAAACCCTAAACCCTAAACCTCTAAACCCCTAAACCCTAAACCCTAAAATCCTAAACCCTAAAATCATAAACCCTAAACCCTAAACCGTATGGTTCGGCTCACCCTTGAGATCTAAATCCCACGCCTCTAATCGTGAAGCCGCATGCCCTAAACCCTAAACCCTGGACCCTGACTCCTACCTACAGTCTCCGGTGTGGCCCTCTTCGAATAATCCCTAAGGGTCCATGTAGCCAAATAGATATACATAGGCCCCAAAGTACCCAAATAGGGACTACTTTAAGGCCAAAGTATATCTATTTGGGTACATGGACCCTTAGGGAATTGCATGGTATGTGGAGTATACAGTGCTAACTATAAGACTGTCTCATGGACCGAACAAGACTTTCAATGGAGACTATAGGTGCGAAAGCCCGACGCAGCAAAAGCTGAAACCACCCTAAACGGAAGGGGGGTCACCTGTGTCTT
>CAJNJA010002704.1:2342-17993 GCA_905231915.1 Symbiodinium necroappetens | reverse complement strand
AAATCTTCCAAAACGGTGATTCCCCTGCAGGGGGGGGGTTGGAAGAGGATGTGCCATTATTCAAGCCTGAAAACAGTTTGTCATGACAAGAAGCGTGAGGGAGCAAAGGCGGAACGTGTGGAGACTGCAAGTCGGCGCGGCCGTGATGCGACTCCTGTGGCTTGCTTGGGCATGCCGATACGAAGAAGAACAAGTTGCCAACAGTATAATGTGCCACAAAGTCGTGCCTGGTCGTTGTTTTCGTGGCGCGGGCTTGATGTCAGTTGTTGGTGACTCCTGAAAAAGGCACAAACCCAGACATCACAAAGCATGATGGAGAACTGCCCTGCAATCTTGCCTCCGGACATAATGTGTTCTGCAAGTAAAATCTCCTGCTCCACACTTTTCAACACCGTCCACGAAAAAATCTGATAGAAAGCCTCCGGTATGGCCTTGTCTTGGCTGGGGTCAGAAGTCTCATCGCCCGGCTGCGCAGCAACAACCTGTATGTTTTTTGAATGGAACTCACTGATGCTGATATGTCACTGATATGTGCCTCTGCTGCTGCTGCTGGTGAGGTTTTCATGCCTTGTCCAGGTGAGTTTTTCATGCCTTGCCGTGGTGAGGTTGTCATGCGCTGTCAAGGTAGTTTGTTCTTCTGTCGTAGTGCCAATATTTGTTTTTTATGGAGTGCATTTCTTTGTGCTGTCGTGGTAGCAACACGCTCTCGAGTTCGTAGGCAGAGATTGACTGTATATGGTGATCCTGGAGTGTTCCCTATAGTTGTTGCACGGACTCACACTGCCGCGGATTTATAACATGTCGCCACATGGGCACTCAATGTGCTGTGTTCTGGCACTCGTGGGCATGCAAGTGAGTCTGGTCCTGCCAGTGCCACTATGTTCTTCAAAGGTGGGTGTTGCGGTGGACTTGGACAGCCGGCAGATTCTGTTCGGCACCAACGGCGTTTGGGCACCAGCATACGGCGAAGAGGCACTTGCGGTAGGCACCATCGTGATAATATGCCGATCACTGGCCACGAATGCAAAGCAATCCAACCTAACAGTTTTGTTGCAAAACACCTGAGGCCTACATCAGTGGAAGTGTTGTTTCACTACTGTAGTACCCAATCGCTGCTGGGATCTTTGGAGATTGCCAGGATTTCCCCTTTGGTGTCGCTGTCTACCCGGCCTTGTCCATTTGCGGCAAGGCCGCCTTCATTTTTGGTGACTTGCCTAAAGTTGTCCGCGTCATGTGTATCTTTGGAGCCACTGGAGCCGAAGGGTTTAGGGCTTGAGGGGTGTCAACGTGCTTCAACACTGCCGGCTCGACGCGCAACCCTGACTCAAAAAGGGGTTCTGGAGCAACTCAGTCGGTTCGAACCCCGAACCCACAGCTACAGCAAGTAGTAAGTCGCGACTTTGCATGTTTCCTCGAACGTGGGAGGGTACAAGGCCAAAGCCCGGCACTTGACCAGGGTTGCAGCTTGCTGCCTCTCCTCGGATTTCAAGCTAAATCGAAATCCCAATGCCCGAAATTCTTGACGGATGAAATCACAAGGAAGTCGTTGAACCTGTCAGGGTTGTACCTCTGTCTGGCGGACATCATCAAGCAATGCAGAACAGAAGGCAACACATGCACCCGTGTGGGGACCACATCTCGGCCATCGTGACTGCCATCTTGAGAGTATTTACAGTTGTTTGTTTAACGGTCCATCCTGACGATAACTTGTGTAATGCTCTCCCTCCTTATGTGCAAAAGACTGTGTCTGACATCTTCGGCCTGACCGTGGCAGAGGTCTGCAATGCATGTCCTACCGCTGTCGTGACCACCATCAGAGCTTTGCCGGATACCATTGCGATCACTTCTGTGAGCTACTGTGGGTACAATTACAAGGACCGGACTTCCGCCACGGCCCACCTCCAGGCGGTGAGGAATTTTCGCCATGGGTCGGAGGACGCTTGCACCTTAAGTTACAGCGGAAGCACTGCTTTAGAATTTGGTAGGGCCAGTTAGGCGGCCAATTCAGGGGGGTTCAGATTCTTAGCTGTACTCATCTGGCATTTCCTGCAGGCTTCGGGGAGGCTCAGATTCTTAGCACAGTCTTAAAGAGGGATTGAACCAAGGACCAAAGGCATTAAGGAGCCCGCAAATCCAGCACCTCTTTCTGTTTCCTTACTGGGACATGCTTGTGACAGCCCTAGGAGCTAAGACTTTGAGGGCTCAGATTCTTAGTTCGGAGGTTTCCTGGGCTGGAGAGCCCTGTTAAATTTAAGAATCTGAGGGCTCAGGTTCTTAATTCTGAGGTCTCGTGAGGTCTCCAGCTTGGGACCGAGGCTTGGTAAGAGTCTATGAAATTCAGAAACTGAGGGCTCAAATAATGTTTAATTCAGAGGTTTTTCCGAGGTTTCCGGCTGGAGAACGAGCCCTGATAAGAGCCCACCAAAGCTAAGAGTCTGAGGGCTCAAATTCTTTATTCGGCGGTCTCTACCTTGGGAATGAGCTTCTTAATAGGAGTCTTTTCTAGCCAACATTCTAACGCTCGGATTCTTGATTTGGACGTTTTCTGGATTCTCGTTCGATTCAACAAGACGCCGAGTTAAAAATGTGCAACAGATTTCAGGGGGGGGCTCAAATTCTTAAGTCAAAGGCGCCTCGACACGCGTGGGTAAACAACCATGCGCAGGAAATTCAAGAACCGCCAAACGCCCTGTCAGATCCTGCAGCCTGTGCCAGGACTGCCCAACCTCGTCAGGATCGACATGCCGCGCATTGGCCACTAGGCACTGCAAGATCAGACGTTCCAGGGAGTTTGGGGAGTTTGATGGAGCAAGCGGTCGTCTCCATGCCGGGTCATGGTTGGAAGCTGGAGATTCGCTGGACAACCCGAGGCAACGAGGAAATCCTCAGCTTGTACAAGGCGGGAGGTCCCGAAGTCTTCTCTCTGACTCGACATGGCTTGTGATCCCGACTTGCAATGCCATGCCCCAACACAGCATTTAATCGTGATCCACCGCAACGGCTCATGCGAAGCCCGGGTAAATCGGACAGTGGCAGTTCGTAACTCACTCACTAGCAGAAGCAAACAGCTCGGATTGAAAGTGGGAGCTTCTCGTGCCCGTGCCTTTTGCAGCCATGGCGGAAAACACTGGCGGCGTGCGGCCGGTGCCCAAAGATCTCAAGACGTTACGTAGCGTCCTGTGCGTCCACACCCTGGTGAACGGCTGCATTGGCTCCTTTGTGCAGGCTTGCAGAGACGAGCAGTCGGGCTAAAGCATTAGACCTCTTGCAATGCTTCGTCCACCCTGAAGGCGCTATTTGCAGAGAATCTGATGATTGGGTGCGTGGTGGCCGTAGTTGGTGGCTTCATCTCTCCGGTTGGAACGTACTTGGTGAAAAGAGCCGCCAGCATGCTGTCGCCCAAAGCAGCCCTCATATCGAGCCTTGGCCAGTGGACAGATCTTGTTGCCACTGAAGCACCGCGAGCAGGGTCGCGATGGCCCCTGCCTCCATCCCCTTTCCATGCCACTCGCCCACCCATGTGCCGTCAGTTTGTGATGAAGCGACTCTGACGCTGTGATTGAACACTTGCATTGTCATCCCTCAACACCCCATGGCTTACGCTTCCAGCTCGTTCCCGCAGCTTCCGCGGTGTCGCTGATACCGTTGCTCAGTGCCTTAACAGCTGGTGCTGTTAAGGATTGTTTTCGCCAACATTCTCGGCCTGATGGCGGCGCTGGTGGTGGACCACCTTTTCGTGATGCTCCTGGCTTTGTTAAGAACTTTTGGGAGTTGGATTTGCTTTTGGTTGGTGTCTCCTGTTCACAGTGGTCATGTGGCCAAAGTGCATGCTGAATTACGGTTTGCATCACGAGGAGTACTTGCGGTGGCAGAAGCCATTCAGAATCTTAGAATTCCACATCCGACACAGCATGAACCTCGCTTGCTTCACTGATTTGCAAGGATTTGGGGCTTCACAACAACCACCGTCGCCATACAGCTGTTGATGCAGTATGTGTCGGCAGCTTCGATGTGATTAAGTTCCAGCAGAAGTATACAGCCCGTGCCTGAGGCACGCGCCCACTCGCTTGAATATTTGTTAATGATTCTTCGCAGGTTTCAATACCTGCGGCATGTGCAGCACCGCATTTTCTTTCTCACTAGAGCTCTGGATCCGTCGTTGCTATGAATAAAACTTCCCCAAGCACAGTTCCGGAAGAATAGCCCGAGAAAGTGAATATTCGTTTTGCAAAGAAGCCTTGAGCAGCTGAGAGACTCTGGGTGCGAAGCCCGAAGCGTCCCGACCATTTCTAAGGATTTTCAGGCTTCGATCAGCGCGACCGATGCCGAGAAGGCCGATGCCCTGGAACTCTCCGGTAGTGCACAGGAAGCCGTGAAAGCCGTCTGCAAACAGATCTCAGCTGTAGACTGGTCCTCGTGCCAGTCTTACCAGTCTCGAGAAATCGTCGTGACGGCATCGGAGAGACGATTCGAGAGCGAGAGCAGCGAGAGCAGCGAGAGTCGAGGCTGTCTGGACCGGCCAGTTGGCAGGGCCGCCGGCCTTGGCCTGTCTGGTGGGGGCCCCGCCCATCACCCCGCTTTTCTCACTGCTCCAGTCGTCCAGCGTTCTTGGCTTCGTCAGGTCGGCTGTTTGCTTGGGCCTTGCCTGTTCTCGCAAGTCTGGAGCGCGCAGGACGCAGCCTCAGCCCGAAGAGTCGGGTTCGATACTCGTAGTAGCCCTTTGGCCTACTTCCGTGCAGGTGTCTATTGAACTTGACTGCAGGCTTTCGGTTCCGTTGTCCTCCCGATCGCCTCGGCGACCCTGTTCTTCCTTCCGAGCCCAGCCCAAAGCTCAGCAGCGCTCAGATGCTGCCCAGCTGCTCTCCCAATGGTCAATGTTAAGCACTAATGCCCCCGACACCGCCAACCGCACCATGAATATACGTGCCGTTGTGACAAAGGTAGATAGATAGAGAGATAGATCAGGTTAGGTTGGATTAGATGAGATAGCTAGACTTTTGGATTCATGGAGCTGGCGGACTGACGGACTGATTGACTAGCGGCTAGCGGATTGATTGGTTGATTGAGTGAGTGCGTGATAGGCCGACTTTCAATTTCCTGGCTTGTAGGACCCGAGCCCGAGAGGGGAGTATTCGGTCAAGCTTGGCCAGCTTGCTGACAACATGCCGTGGGAGTTTCGCTGTGCTGATTTAGTGCACAAGTTGGACTTCGAGACTTAGGTCTCAACCCAAATCAGCCCCACACTGCACTAACTTACTTTGTCACAGACAGTTGGAGCATGCTGATCACGTGCCCAGGCCGTGGTGTTTGGGATCAGGTAGTGCTGCTTTCGCCTATTAAGCACCATGCACTCCACGCACCCTACGCTCAACGGCCCAAGCAGACCAGCAGGCAAGCAGCAAAGGCGCAGATGTGCCTTGGCGACTGAGTGAGTTCAGCCACTTGTCAGCAAGCGCTTCACTCGGAGTAGGAATAGCTTTGGGAAGTCAGATCTGGGAACAAAGGCTTCCAGTCCTTGAAACTCACATCCGGTGCCACTTGTGCAACGGCAGGGCAGCAATGGGACAAGATGCTACCTGGCCAGGTCTTGAGTCTCTTGTTCGCCCACGCAAGGCACCAGCTCGATCCCGGCTCTGTTCGGGCTAACTATGTTGGCCGGGCGCTCGGTATTTTCGCACCTTGCATCTTGTCTGGCTCATGGGATCGGGTGCTGTTGTGGGGACAAGTGGCGCAAACCGGCACAGTCGTACACCATACTACTTGTGTCTCGTAAAGACCCTGTATCCCGCTAATTTTCTGGTCGGCCACAAAACTGTGGGTAAGAAGGACTACAGACTTCCTAGAGAGGGGAAATTATCCCCGACCATCGACACCCAAGTGGGGTAAGGAAAGGAAGGACCCGGATCTGCGCAGGCCATCCACAACTCCTGCAGGGACGCGATCCTGGGGCCTAACCTGGCCCTGCGCTTCCCTCTGGTGCGCCCGGGTGCTAAGCCAGGGCCAGGGGCGGAAGCCGCCAGATTCAGGGATGTCATCACAACCCATCATAACCCTAGAAACCCTTAGGTGACAGCCGAGATGCGAGTGTAGGTGACAGAGACAGCGCAGGCATAGATGCAGTTCCGTCGAGAGGGTAGCAAGGACAGGATTTGGTTCAAGTATTGCCATACCAAGGACAGAGGGAGAGATTGGCGTTTCATCAGTTCATTGCCACTGAACTAAAGCATGCCCTGCTTCGCAGGACGCATGGACCTGGGGGCAGCTGCAGTTTCTGGGAGTGCTGGGAGGCGAAGTTCAAGCATCAAATGATCCACCTTGGCAAGGTCGTGATCAACGTGCATGAATCATCATTCCAGTTAGCCCTAGATGACAGACTGTTCGAAGAACCAAGAGGTGCCAGTTGCTGAACCCATCAATCGGGTGTTGTCCTTCATGATGTATTTGCGTCTTCTCTCAAACTCACACTGTTCCAGGGTTCTGGTCCCACCGGCCACTACTCCGTTTAGTGTGTATTCGCTTGAGAGCGAGACCTCGGCAAATGACTGGACAAAGCCCCGCCAGGCATCGTTGGTATGGTGATTGCCCCCGGCTTCGCTGCACAGTCGAACCTGCTGCTCACTGCATCTCTGCTTCAATACCGGTGGTGCCCGGGAAGCTAGTGACGTCCTTTGGAGTGGACCACTTTGACTTGCTTGCACAGGGCTGTCTACAACCCCACTGCATACTCGGTTGGTTCTCTAACTGGTGGCCCTTTCTTTAGGAAGGCGGCACCTTCATAAATAAGGCCCTTAAAAGGGACCCTTAAAAGGGACCCTTATTCAGAGAACTCCCCGTATGTGTTTGCGGTTGTATTCAAGACTTCAGCTGAAACCGTCTCAACACAAACTGTGGCCACGGTACATCTGCACCACAAGCATGCTTTAAGTGAGAAGTGCATGCAGTTCTGCAGAGTGTGTGGGATCGGTCTGTGGTGCTTGGCTTCTAGGTGGGCGTGCTGCTGTCTTCTTTGCTCACGCGGGCGTCAGAGCACTTTGCTGAGAGCATCTCGCCAAAACTTCAGTGCTGGCATCCAGCATCTCACGACTATGGCTGTCAATGCCTTCGGCCACCTTCGGCGATATCCATGGTGTCGTCGGGTTCTGCTGCCGCTACGGCAGCAACAGTAATGGTGGTTGGCATTAAAACATCTTCCAACATCGTGATTATGATCCTGAAAGACTGTTGCCGGTGGACCCCTATCGAGCTGGCAGCGGCAACAAGGTACTTTTGGTGTCCTAAATAACCGATCCTTCCAAGCCTTCCTGTACTCTCGGGACACGCAGCATCACGCCGTGATGATACTCCGCAGAGGCCATGCGGCAGTTCTGGAACCAGCCGGCAACTTCCGGAAGCCCAAGTACGGAATGCTTAAAATGATGCAGTGCAAGAACTGAACAAGCAGATGAAGTAAAAGCACTCGGGGGATCGGGTGCAGCAGCAACCAAGGAAATCTAATCTAAGGCATCGAACGATAAACAACAAACAATCGTGTGGATTTAGTGTTCTGACACAGCCCTTGAAGTGGAGACTCGGGGACTCAAAGAGAAGCCTCCGACAGCGCATCTGTCGAGCGTTTCTGGATAAAGTAAACGCCTGTCAGGCCTTAGCCTCTTCATGGCATCCACTTTTGCGACCGCCATGCTGAAGATGATGCTAAGCGCGCTTATCTGGCCGCTTGGATGGACGAAGACTTGCTTCAGCAGAATCGCGCTGTGGTGTTCTAGTTCTAGTGGACGAGATTGCACTCTTGTAGCTAGCTCTGGGTGTAAGGAAGCTCGTCGAGGCGTCACCCAGGCATGCTGAGCAGATGCCAGTGCTGCAGCAGGCCCGTTCCCGGGTTTGCATGTTTGGGAGAAGGGCGCCCAGGTGCGACCCGAGTTGCTCCCCGAGCCTAACCCCAGCTGGCTTCGGCTCGGCTTGATTGTTTGTGTTGGGGTTGAGACTCGGGCCTTCGTCGAAGCAGGGCGAGCTTCGAGTATTAAGAAACGTGGGCAGGTGCAGGCGGTGATCGATGGGGTCGTTGGCCTGGTCGTCCCAATTTCGATCCTGAATCTGGGCCTGGTGAAAGGTTGAGACGGGCTCTTGCCATATCCAAGTGCCTGCTTGGCTGACTGCGTGGACTGCGAATGTCGAGTCCATTTTACACCAGGCGTTTGCATGGACCTGTATTGTCAGCTTGCGGAGCTAAGGATTGCTGGCAGCATAGACTTCAACCTTTGCCGTGCCCTGTACTTTGTGAGTGGGCTGCTGATAATCGCTGGCGTGGTGTATTCCAGTACTGCCACAGCTCCAGCCAATGCTAAGAAGGGCAAGTGAGACAACGAGAGAAGAGCCGTTTGTGCCGACGGGACGAAGCGTTGTAGACGTTTAGCTATTGGTTCTCAGCTGCCCTTCTTCGGTGCAGCTGGCTGAAGGCTTAAACCAGCCTTGACAGTTGGCCAATGAGCCACGCAGCAGCACACACCATACGCCCCTCCACTGCCTCAATAGCCGTGGAGAAGAGTCGACATGTTTCGATTCTCAATACTGCGCAAGGCGCGCATGATGCTCGCAGCCGCGCTGCGACACTGTTTTCCGATCCCCTCAGCGCGGCAGTAAGCTTGAAAAAGGTCGTCTTGCCAGGCTCCTGGCTTCTTGTCTCGAAGAAGGACTGATTGATTGTTTGCGCTGCGATTTTCTTGTCTCCAGGAAGTGCAGATCCACGGCGAAGTCAACCTGAAGATCCCAGGCCGTGATTTCATCAGAGCCCATCTTGTTCCTGACCCAGCCGTCGAAGCAAAACAAAGATGCATAATCATCAGCTCGACGCCGAGCACATGACAGTTTCAGCCAGGGAAGCTGGGACCCGCACATCAAACAAGCCCCCGCTGACCACGGTGTTGAGCCTAGGAAGCATGTGCAGCGGCTGGTTGCTGCACAGAAGTACCGCGACGTCCCCAAGACACAGAGGCCTCTACAGGAAACTTCCAGAGTAGCGGATTTGACGGGATTGCTTGACAGGTTTGCCAACGACTCGAAGCCTGAAGATTCAACAAGTTCAACCCTGACCGGCACAGCCATACGGCTTGTGATAAATCTGCTGACGGAGTTTGGACCTCTTGCACATGCTTGCTAGGTCATACGCGGTGGTGGTCAACGGTCCCAGCGCGCTCCGGGGTAAGTATGATGCCTGGCACGGATTGCGGTCTCCTGGTGCGAGGAGCGTATGTGTGTGTCAGTGGCGCAGATGTCGCACCTACATGCGATTTACCATTTTTTGGGGCAATTGCCTGACTCCACAGACGGCGAAGGTGGGGTCACGTTGAGTGATGATTGTAAGCATGCTCTCGAAGTGACGCAGATGGATGTTCAGCTTATGTTGGGCTAAGGAGCGGGCTGGAGAGCTTAATGGTTACCCGCTGTACAAATGCCCCACTGGGCAGCACATGTGGTGCGAGCCTGGACTCCTGGCATAATCTTTGGTGGAATTGTTGCAGGTTGCGCTCGTGAGAGTTCCGATGAGTAGGAGCACGGACAGCCGATGTATCCCGATCCAGCAAGTCCAGCCCAGACCTTTTCTCTGTTCAGACCGCGTCGTCTGAATTCCTGTCCTCCGCTGTCGATTTGGATTTGGCAGAATCAGGTGCGGGCAAGTGGCGAATCTCAGACTCCTCAATGGACGACTGGCGCTTCTCAGCTTCCGCTCTCCGGCATGCAAGATACTTTGAAGGCTGCTCGTGACCTTGTTTGGAATGTGGTGATGTTTCAGGTGGTCGTCGGAGTCGAGTTGCCACCGCGAAGTGGCTGGGAGGCTGGGCTGGCGAGGGAAAGGGACACCGTTGGATGCCTCCTCGGAGCCCAAAGCAGTGTGGCCACCTCCGAGTTCTGAATCCACGAGCCTTGTTGCAGGCCCTCAACGAGTCGAGAGGCGTTCTTGCTCCGCATTTGCTCCGAGAGGCGGTCTACGAAAGCTCTTGCAATCGGGAACTGCATGCATTGTTACTTTTATGACTCCGTTCCACGATGTGCAGCACCTCTACCATGAGGTTTCTTCTTCAGTGCAGCCTATATAGCTTTCACTTCGACCCCATCTTGGGTAGGCTGTTGCGGAATGCAGAAAAACCCAACGTCTGACGGCCACTTCGCACCTCCTCTGCTGACGCTTCAGGCGGCTTTCAACTTGAAGCCCATGCCTGCTTGCAACAGAGGCCACCGTGCCTTGGCCGCTGGTGGCCTCACGAAAGACTTGGCACTGTTAAAGACGCAGGAACTTGTACAAACGGGCATAGGGCAGAGGTTCATTGATCGGAGAAGGGGGGGAGAGACAGAGAAAGAGAGGGGAAGATGCTTGTCCTCATCCCCGGAAGGGGTCGCACAGACTAGTCGCTGCGAGCTGTTGAGGGGTGGGCCTTCGGGCCAGTGTACCCCAAGCAAGCAAGCAAGACAGGGGGGTAGGGTGACCTGCTCTCCTTTGGCTGTGTGGAAAGGGAGAGAGACGGACCGAGGCATGGAAGGACGGATCGGCAGAAGCCGCACAGGATTCAGTACGGGAACAGGCACAGAGACGGGTCAGCAGCTCAATGTCACAAGGTTTGCGTCCAGATGTACGAGGCAGCCATCGATGCCGCTGAGACCCCCAAATCCGTAAACTCAAAGCTCCTGAAGTCCCAATGTCGAGCAACCTCGGTGCAATGCCGCTAAAAACTATTCAGTGTCCTAGTTCATAAGTATGTGCATGGGCAAACTGCCGAAACTGATGATGATGATGATGATGATGGTGAGGATGAACACGAGGGCAACTGCAACGGTCCATGATGCTGATGGTTCCTGTGTCGATGATTGCTGTCTATGATGACAGGGACAAGCTGCAATCACGCAAAATAGCAATGATGGCAGTACCGCATCCGACCAGACTCATGTTCATGAGTTACCGGCCTAACGCCACACCGGTAGCATCCTCACTAGCATACACTTGCCGCGATGACTGATTGGCAGTAGTCGTAGATCTTCTTATTCTTTTTATTTTGCTTGTAGTATTCCGATTATTGTTATCATTATTGTGACTGTTGTTATTGTTGTTATTGTTAGTATTACTGTTATTGCTATCAGTGCTAGTCGTCGCCGCTGTCGTTGTGGAGTACTTTTGCTTCGAGCCTTCTAGCTTCCTCTTCCTGTGTAGCAACAACGAAGTTCCGTCTACCAGCCCCACATGCGGATATTGCAAGTGTTCTTTAGTCCCTGTATATCTGCGACACTTCCCCACATACATCGACAAGCGCTGCATGTGCAACACAACGTTGCTGCGCTAAACAGCCTATTTCGCACAGACTCTAGGCTCCTTCCGCCTACGGAATTGTAGAGTTTAGCCTAGCAACTTCAGCTTCGTGCTCAGCTTCGTGCTCAGTGCTGGTTCCGTTGATCTGTTTGTTTCTTGTTGTTGCCGTGCTCGTCTTCTTGTTGTTCCGCTGCTGGTCTGCACTCGTCACTCACCGTCACGAGTAGAAGGTGCCGAATCGCATGAGCGAGACTGTTTCAACCTGTGAAGCAGCAACGACAACCCATCAAGCATGTATATCCCAACGCTCTGTGATCCAACAGAACATGAGCAAGCGCAGAACATGACGACCAAAACCAAATAGCCGAAAGTTCGTGTCATTGCCACGTTCTACAACACTCTTCCCCACACAAAGCTGGGTTGTGCGGAGCGAGGTGTAGCACTTGCCACAGCTGCAGCTGGTGGCTTCGGCTGTGCCCATGTATATGCATGTATGCATACATCAGTGTGAGGTTCTGTGGGCGCACGAGTGGCTGGGTGGCTGGCTGGGTGGTGGTGCGGGTTGGGGGGGTTCTTGGGTGGGTTGGCTGTTTGTCTCTTGGTGCACTCGTTGATTAGAAGCCTTGCTCCTTGCGTAGATCGTGGCCCTGTATCGGGGCGGAGCTCTTGCGCCTGGACTAGCACGTGTCATGCGCAGCCGAGGCGACATGTGTGGAATCAGCGGCACGGCCTACCGATGCCCTGAAGCCAGCTGCGACTACGACATGTGCAAGCCCTGCTACGAGCAAGTGCACGGGGCCTAGATGTCTGCCAGAATGCAGCTTCAGGCCGTGCAGAGCTTGATGAGCGACACGTGGGCTTAGTGGCTTAGTGGGCTTAGCCAAATTCCCCATACAGCGTGGCAAACTGGTTCGGCTGGCTGTCCGGCACGCCGCAGAAAACGTTTGCCGGGATGCGCTGCTGCTGTGGCCCGGTGCATGCTGTGGTCCTATACATAATTTGCCCAACTCCGCACTGCCGCGTCCAGATTCATGGCAAGTTCCAACACATGGGCCACCTTTTGGCTTCGAACACTCTGAGTCATGTCTGTACCTCGGGGAACTCGCTCGTGAATGCTGCCACCAGTTTGGCTCTCGTTGGTCCTGGTGGTCGTGGTCGTCTGGTCGTCGGGGATCTACGCTGGCATAATTTGTAATTCGCAAGGTAGGCCGACCGATGAACGCCTGCTGGAGACATGCGATTTTACCTGGCTGCTGTTACATGCGGCGGCACTTGGCCAAGGCATGAGACGTGTCAGGCTGCCGCCTCGTCCTTGGCCGCGGAGGATGTGGATGCGATGATTCAGAAGCTGCTGGCGAAGGCCAGTGGGGCGAGCAGGGCTTCTGGCGTATTTCTTTCTATCGTCCTGGCACATGTTCGACGGTGTTCACACCAGGCTTTGTGGCATGTGGTTTGGTTGACCTTGATCCATTATCCATGCTGAATTTCTGAAGTAAGCTTTCCCAAACAGTGACATGCCACGGTTCATCACCGTCCAGGACTCTACGGGGCAGGAGGTTGTCTTTCGCGTTCGTGATGGAGCCACGCTGGCAGAAGAATGGGCGGCCAGGCTCTGAACCAGAACGAGCGTACCGGTTACCGTGTTCCCTTAGCATGCTATCAACGATATTGGTTGATTGACATGAGACACCTGCTAACATGTGCAAGGTCCTGTTTTCGAAGTTGCATTGTGCTGCTTAGCCCTGGAAAAAGGCGACGAATTGCTGGCGGTGATAGCTCATTTGGGCTCAGCAACACACTTAAAAGTGAGGCCCATGGCAACGACAGTAGTCATGAGTCATGAGAAGCTGATCGTCGCTAGCCACAGCTACAATACTCGTCACAACGAACACCTTCACATACCTTCACCATCATCATCAACCATTTTCATTATCGTCATGTCACCACGACCACGCACGATGTTTAAGCATAGTCACAGTGTCGCATGTGCGCGCGTCAGAACATGAACCGAGAGATAGATCTTGACATCAAAACGATGAATGCCAAGACGGGACAAGACTGTCACACGACGCCTCTTGAATTGTAAAAGATTGCACAATTCATCAACCCAGTAAGACCACTCTATTCTAAAGGGTTTTCACATGCTCATCAACTCACTGCAGACGTTTCCCAACAGGCTGGCCTGTTGTGCTCAGGCAAAGATTGGATCTGCACTGGGTTCTGACCAGGAGAGCGCTTGCAGTGCTTCTTGCTCCATGTTTGGGCTTCTATATTGTTCCATCGATAAACGTCCCACGATCCTGAAGAGCGGACTTGTCCCTGTGACTTTGCTCTTGCGGCACAATGTGGTTGGCAGTGGAGACCGTCCCTTTGGACCTGGTTCTTGTCCGTCGTCAGTGTTTCAAAGTCATTCAGTCGACGCTGCGGAGTTCTTGTGTAAGGGCATCAATTTGCGTTACTGCTCCGCACATATGATGGGCTAGTGGTGTGATATTCAAGCCAACTCTGGAGAGGTGGGGTTCATTTGCCGGGTCCATGGAATAATGGACAAATAGGCCAAAATTCGAACATGTTCCAGAGGTTGCAAAAAACACACACTTCCAGAAGCCTTTAAGTGAGAATTGAACAACTTTGTACCACTTGACTCGCTAAGCACCTGCTGCACTGGTCCGCACCTGGAGCACAGTTTGTCGTCAGCATCTCCGGAAGTTCCGGTGGCTTAAGCCTCCCAGCATGTCTGCATCACCCCACGAGACATCGACGCGAACAGATCCTGGCTTTCGTATTTGCTCGAGGGTGCCGAGAAAAAATATTCATTCTGACCAACTCCCAGACCTTTTCTGTCGCGTCGAGCACGAACCCGTCAATATCCGTCCTAGCCTTTTTGAGACGTGAGGATCTTTGGACGGAGGGCCTGGAAAGCATGCGGAAGTCTTTGAAGGCAGAGGCAGGTTTGGGCACCCTGGGCAGCACAGTTCCAGCCGTTTGCTGCACCGCTTTGCGAGAGGAGTGGGCTTTCTGCTGTGAGAGGCCCAATGTAACTTCGAATCCAGGGAACTGAGGGTAAGTTTCAAAATTCCTTTGCTCGTTGATATGGGGCTTGAAGATTCATCTCTGAAGCCAACGTGGCTGTGCGACGTTGGAACTTTCAGTTATCTGTAGCTGTAGCCTCTGCCGGCAAAGTGGCTGCACCTGGTGTTGCTTACATGGCTTGGAGATGCTTGGAGGGAGATCGATGAATTGCTAAGCCTCATACCGTATCAGCAAGTGCTATCGTCCAAGGCGAGGCATCCATCCTAGAAACAAGCCACCCCTACGATGCGAAGCGCTTCCAGTGGCGCAAGCAGGTGGCTGAGCGTGTTGCCATATAATTTTGCTCTAGAGCATAGAGCTTATGGCATGTTTGCAGTTCCTCTCTTGGACAAGATCATGCAAGGTCATGATTTCGAGACTCGTGATGTCGGCTCGATGTGTGCACTGCCTGGTTTCGGATGCACATAGTGGCATAGTTGGACTACGTTTCTGTTTGTAAGCCGGGAGCGGGCTGTTCGGTTGCCAGTGGTCCACTTGACGGTGGTGCAACCGCACGTTCCGATACGAGTTGTTTTGTCTTTACTGTGGAGCACAGCTTTCGGGAAGGTGCACATGGACGGTGCAACAGCGCTGGATGTCTTCTTCTGCCAGAAGTCACTTCGCTCTAAGTTCTTCAAGTCCTCCAAGTTGAGACCACATACATGATGATGTGTTGGTTTTGGTGGTTCGTGGCCTGAAGAGGAGGAGGGAGAGAGGAGGGAGGGAGGAGGGAGCGAGGAGGGAGAGAGGAGGGAGAGAGGAGAGAGGGAGGAGGGAGGGAGGAGGGAGCGAGGAGGGAGAGAGGAGCGAGAGAGGAGGGAGAGAGGAGAGAGAGAGGAGGGAGGGAGGAGGGAGAGAGGAGGGAGAGAGGAGGGAGGGAGGAGGGAGAGGGCAGGAAAACAGGTTTGGGGGGGCAAAAGTCGATCGACTAGTCCAGTGCGACTTGTTCCCTGCCTGTTTTATCTAAATCTAAAAATACCATTAATTGAGTGTTAGTGTGCGGGGGAAGGACTCAACGCATGCAAATAAATATGTGTGCATGTATGTCTATATATATATATCTACAAATACATACGCTTGCAAGCAGTTACATCAAGAATCATCCAGACATGTACGTAGACACCAGCACGTAGACATACAAAAATACACACAGACGCATCCAGACATAAATTACCACACACATACACTCGCAAAAAGCTTTCACCTGCACATGTAAGTACACGAACGAAACATGCATACATGATGCAGGGCTGCTACCCTCCCCCCCCCCCCATGGTATCCCCCCC
>CAJNJA010002693.1:0-18220 GCA_905231915.1 Symbiodinium necroappetens | reverse complement strand
CTTAGCTTTGGTTAGTAGGGAATGGAGGAATGGGAACTATTATAAGTACCATTACTACCATTCTTCCATTCCCTACTAACCAAAGGTAGGTAAAGCCTTGCCAACCACAAGCCTATCTAAACCCTAAACCCTAAACCCCCCTCCTCCCTTTTACAGAAGCCTAGTGTTCCTAAAGCCTTGCCAGCCACAAGCCATGCACGGGAGTTAGGATTAGGGAGACCCTTGGGGATATAGACCCTCTGAATAAGGTCCCCTTTTAAGAGAGCCAGAAGTAGGGTTCAGAAGGGTCCCCTTTCAGGGGTCTCCCTAATACTACCTTGGAATGCACAACTTCCTGAAGCTGGCTTCGGTCACCCACCAGGCGGCCCGTGGCAGTGCGGCACTCGAGGAGCCAGGGAACCGAAGAACCCTTAAATTAAGGAATAGATACCTTTAAGGGTTCCTTAAAGGGATCTATAAGGGTTTCTCTAAGGAATATACCTTAAGTTATAGGGGCCCTAATATTATGATTTAAGGTTAGATTCCTGAATTAAGGGGTATTGGGTTCTCTGGGGAGCTCCCATCAAAGATTAGGGGGTCGAAAGGAAGGACCAAGCCCACACACACACACACCTTGCTTGAGAATGTCAAGCGTTTTGCCAGATCTGCTTGCGTAAGCTGCGGTTTATCGGCAAGTGCACTTTGGATGCATTGGCTATGGACAAACATGGTCCCACTTGCTACACTAGCAAGATATTGCTATCATTAGAAAACAAGTCACAAGACCCGACGCTTGGACCTTTTACCGCAAACCGCGCAACAGACACCCGACCCCGGAGCCCGAAGCATGAAATGAAGAATAATTAGACGAAATTTCTCACCTTCATTGACAGCCAGTAAAGCCAACCAGACAAACTGTAGCTCTGTCTTCCTGAGCAAAACACCCGATCAAGGTGCAAAATCCCGCTTGTGGTCTCTTTTGCCTTGGCCACACCGATGGCGTTGTAGCCCGAAGGGCACGTTGACCTGGGTGTCCAGCCTGTCCGATGCTTCTCCTGGGGCTGAACTTCTCTACGATTGTCGATGGTAGCCTTAAGTACCTAAGTAGGTCTATAAAGCTTTGTCCTTGGGCACCACGGGCGATCGTCGTTCCTTCTGCACCAAGCTATGGTTCTGTGATCACGGAAGGAGACAAGCAGATGGAAGAGTAGCCTACAATGCGCGAGGAAGTATGTAAATGAGAGGCACGAGAAGATGAAACCGTAAGGTGTTCCGTGGTGCATGATGATACACAGGCAGTATGTGACCAATTATTCGTGATGGAGTCATGCACGGAGCAGTAGGTGTGTGTTATTATGCACATGAGAACTGCGCGCTGGTGTACGAACACCTTCTCCCTCTCAGTACAGTAGTAAGTGCAATATGCTTTCCAACCCACAGCGAAAACAGGCAACTGTTTCCAGTATACCGGGGGTTATGGTGGGTCGGGGTTGGTATGGTTGGGACGAAGACGCGACAGTCGACATCAGGCTTACTGAAGTTTCACGTGCCTTGCATGCTTGTATCGATCTAGGACAGATGCGAAAGATAGCCTGTGTTCATCAATGCTTACACTCCTCTTTCCGACTGTGATTGAAACTCTGCCCAATAGGAGTTGAAACAGAGGTGTCGCGGTGAAACTCCTCTTTTTGAGCTCAACGTCCCCCATCCGTCCTACAGGACCCTGAAAATCCTATGGGCCCTGAGAAGCCAATACCCCTTCATGAAGGAAATCACCTTAAATTATTGGGGCTTTAAGATTATGATTTGATCTATATTCCTTAATTTGAGCGGTAACTTGGGTTCTCTCTGGAGCCGCCTTGGGGTTCAATCTGAGTGCTGGGCAAAAACGGCACTGCAACCACTCGACAATTCCAGCATGGACCATTCTACAGCTTTTCCGGCCCAGGATGATGTTGCTTCTTCTGTGGCTCCCAAGCGGATGGCTCTCTATAAGCCCTCTCCGTGATTTTGATGAAAACATCCCAAAGAAATATTCCGCATACTGGCGAATGAAAATACGAACACAGCCCTAAAACTACAGCCCCAATCTGGAAATCCTGGTATACTTCGCTAGCCGTGGAGTTGGGCTCTACATCACACTACCCATCATGAAGCAAAAGATGAGCCCTCACCTCCCATTAACACACCCCCCCGCCCCCTGATTGGAAGACCCCCGTCTCCTGCTGAGGGCCCTGTTGGTATGCCGTGTGCTTGATGCAGGCCGCTTTGATCTTCAAGCCCTCAACGTACACACACACACATACATACACACCACGCTGCTAACCAGCGTGCGGGTTCAAAGAAAAAAGATCTCTACTCATCTATTTTTAGAGCATCTGCAGTTCCCTTTATCTGTTGGAAGTATGGGGCCCTACTATGGACCCTTAGGCCTTTCTAGGGTCCCTTAAAGGTACAATAGCAGGTGTATAAGGGTCTCAGGGATAAGGGCCCATACTGAGGGCCCATGGTTTCCACCTTAGACTTTGTTGGCCAATAACTCTTTTCTGTTATGCTGCTGTGGGTTAGGCAAAGTTGGCCGGACTACAAAGCGAGCTCACGGCATACGGACAAATAAACAGCATAGGGAGTTGCAGGTGTGAGCTCGTGGAAGTACCATAATAACGGGCTACAACAATAAATGGACGGCATCGCATAAACAGGGCTTCGGACAAGAAGACTGCAACCCATCTCGAATCAAGAGAGGAAATTATTTTTGTTCTTTTACTTGTCTCCATCTTGCAAGCCCCCTTCAACCCAGCCGACTTCATATGGAAAGCTTCCAGAAGCCCTCAAAAAATAGGCTTCAAAAGGTGCAACAGCACAAACTCTAAACCCTAAACCCTCGGCTCAAAACGGCGAGCCCGGAATCTTTTGTTCACCGTCGCGCCTTCCTGTAGCTCCTTGCCCTGCCTGGGCATGTGACATGAAAAAGCGTTCCCCTTCTACTGCTGATGATCTAAAATCCTGCATTACCTTAACTTAAGGACCCTAAAACTATGGGAATCATGGTATAGGGTTTAGGGGTTTAGGCATTACCTTCAGGACCCTAAGCCATGGGAAGTATGGTATTTTCCTTCTTATGGGCACTGCTAAGGATTTTGATCATCCACCCGTACTTCAATCCACGACCCCCTGAGCGAGGAGACCCGAAACCTGGATCTGACGCCAGAGACCCACAAAGAATAATAACAATAATGGTAATAAAAGTAATCATAGTAATAAATAACCATAGTAATAATAGCAATAATGGTAATAAAAGTAGTCATAGTAATAAAAATAGTAATACTAGTAATAGTAATAATAATATCCTGACCTACGGATCTCTTATGGCCTTAAGTAAAGCGGTGGCTTAACGGTGGGCAACATGTAAGGCCGCAGATCTCAACCCGCAAGGAACTCACAGAGATGTTCTTCAGAAGACTGCAAGTCCCAGCGACCAAAAGCACGAGAAGAGCAAGTCGGTCAACGAACATCAAAACGCAAAAACAAAGACAAGAAACACTCTCTTAGGGGCCGAGTACCTTAGCCCCAAAAAGGTTAACCTTTTGAATTGCATTAGGTTTATATAAGCCCCAAAAGGTTAAAGGTTACCTACTCAGCCCCTTAGCTCTTCAAAGACAATCAAGCAAAGAACAAAACAAGAGCCCGATTCTGAGACGGGCAAGTCACGAGCAAACCCAGCACAATTTGAACATAAACGCCTGACCCAGTTTGTGTCCAAGGCATCAGGGCTGGGTTTCATGGAGGAGCCCCCACAGAATCCTAGTTTTGCTGCAATTGCAGTGCCGGACTGGGCGAACTCAGACTTCAGGCAGAAGCCCGGGGCGTTTTTTTTGGGGATCTGAAACCCAAAGCTTCGACCTTCCGAGAAAAGTCCCCAACGGCAAGAAGAACTTAAGGGTTTAGGGCTTACCCTAAACCCTAAACCCTTAGGGCTTAAGAGGTTTTGGGTTTAGGACTTAAGGTAATTTAGGGCTTACCCTAAACCCTAAACCCTAACCCCTTAGGGCTTAAGAGGTTTTGGGCTTAGGACTTAAGAGGTACGCGGGGATTTCAAGCCCAGGTGCAGCCAGTGCCATCGTCCTTGCAGTCGATCCAGTCCAGGTTACCGACTTCCTTGAATATACTAAGCTCTGGTTTTCTGATGTTTTCTGCTTGATGCGGGTGTATGACTTTAGGGTTGGCGCTTTTGGTAATGGCTGCGGGAGGAAAGCTCTTTCAGTTTCAAGCGGCGTTATTATCCCAGCGCCGAAGATTTCCGGTGTCTTCGGGAAAGTAAGGAACATGGAGACCACATACTGGACTTCGCTCGAAACACTGCGCTCTGGCAGTGCTCTGCTCCTCAGCAAGCATGTGCGAAAATCCTCCTCCATACCTGGCTCCGCTGAATATGGTGCGATGCAGCATGTCCATTGTCACCCTCGACGTGAAGCAGAAAGCGTGGCGTTTGCGTACGCATCGAGCTTCGGCAGGGAAAAGCCTGCTCTTCTCGGCACAAACCCTTGGCACCCCAGCCTGATCAATGTGATCAAAGAGGCTCAGCAGCCACGTTCAGAAATCGAAAGAACGTAAGCTGAAGAAGGCTGTGAAGATGCCGGGTCGGAAAACCTTTTTCGGACAACGCAAAGAAGATCCTGATCCGGAGAAATTCGCAAGCAACCTCTTGCTGCGAAAACCTGCCCTGGCGCAAAGCAACCCCCAGCCCCGTCCCACGAGAAAAGGTGACTGCTTCTGAAAGTGGGGGATCTTGGCTTCTGCATGGAAAGTTCGGGACCTGTCTGAGAGGGTCAATGTCTCGCCCAAGCATATGCCACTGTGCCGTTTAGCAAACTCTATGCCAGTACTTCAGAGAACAAGTCCGGTGTCGGGGGCAACAAAGGCACAAGCAGGGCGACAGCTGCTGGCATGCGGTGGATGTCTCGCGCTAAGTCGAAAGCCCCGAAGCATCCCGAACTAGTTGGTCCCACACCGCTGCAGCGAGGGTACGGGCGAACACACCTCGACGCAGGAATGTTCTTCCAAGCGAGCAGCTGACGAGCGACAATGAGTGTAGGATCCTATGTAGCAAACACGCAGGATTCATTCCATTAATTATGATGCTGTCAAGAATGCGCATGGACCAGACATGCACTTCGTGTGAGGGTGACCATGTCGGATGAAGCGAGTCGACCCACAACGGGGAAGCGCTGAAGTGCCGTGGCACGGCAGGCATCGAAATGGGGGCGCTCAACTGCCCTGCCACGGAGACCAACCCGCAGTAGACCCAATTGGACATTCTGACCAGGGCCTGGTGCCACGAGTGCTCCTTGAAGCACGGTCAAAGACACAACAATGGAACAAACTGAGTGTCATGATTGCCGAACCTTCTGGTCGAAAACCAATGCGGACTTGACTATGTGAAGACAAGAATTGAACCGAGTATCGTATTGTCTGCGGGTCGCCCGTCCAGAAAAACAAAGGAGTAACGCATGGCGAAGAATATACAAGAAGGAACGCATCGTTTCTGGCAAAGATGAGTAACTATTGCCCTTCAATTGAAAAGCTGCCGCTGTTACCCGTGCCGCTGATTGGATCTGGGAGTTGCTGAGACTCCACCCACAGCTCCAAACCCCAAAAATGCTAAACCCTAAACCCTAAACCCCAAAAATGCTAAACCCTAAACCCTAAACCCCAAAAATGCTAAACCCTAAACCCTAAACCCCAAAAATGCTGCTACAATAGGGTCCCCTGCATCCAAGCAGCGGCATCTCGCTGGGAGCCTAGGAGCTCCATGTAGCGCAAGCCCACGGCCGTGAAGCCTAGGATCATGTATATGTTATCATAATAATAGTAGTAATAATAAGAAGACTAATATTACTAATAGTAATATTATTAACAATAATAGTATTTATAATAACAATATTAGTTTTCTTAGTATAATATTAAAAATATATATAATATTAACAATATTAACAATATTAATAATTTTAATGATATTCATAATATTAATAACATAAATATTATTAATAATATTCATAATATTAATAATATTAACAATATTTATAATATAAATAATATGAATAATAACAATAATAATGATAATAATAAAAAAATAATAATATTACTGACAATCATAACTACAATAGCCATAACCCTATGCAAGTTCAAGAGCGAAAGGGGAAGATTTCAGCTCTGGCTGCCTGGACACTAGCCCCTGGCCGACACAACAAAAGAGGCTGGACAGACAGGCAAAAAGGAGCGATCGATGATCAGCGGAGCGGTGTGCACTTCGACCTCTACCAGCTGGCTAAGTCAGACAGCCTGAAGATTCAGAGGAATGACAAGGAGAACCTGCCGGCTCAACAACGAGCGTTGCCGGAAAGTCCCCCCTCGTAGCTGGTTGAACTGTAGGCGCCTGTCCTCAGAACCGACTAATGTAGGGATCTTAATAATTAGAATAGGGTTTTGGGGCCGATTATACTATAATATATAATAAGGAACCCCCCAAAATTGTACAGGTAATTATAATTAAAAGAGGGTTTTGGGGCCTATTATACTATGATTCATAATAAGGAACCCACCCAAAATTGTACAGGTAATTATGAAGGCCCCTACATGAGTAGAGGCGCGGACGGGGCAACCTTCGAAGCTCGGCAGAAAGCCTAGGAGTCTCCCAAAGTCAACATAGAGTCTTGGGGGGTTTAGGGTTTGGGTTTTTAGGGTTTAGGGCTGAAGGTTTTGGGGTTTTAGGGTTTAGGGTATCTCCATCCCATGCCCTCCGAGCTTCACAGAAAGACATCAACACAACAAACCTTCGAACTCAGGGTGTAGCCACCCGGATGCCTCTGCCAAGGCACCTGAGCCGCATGTGGAGTAGCCGGTCCACCCGTCAACGCCGGATGTCTGCTCGGTGCCCATTTTCACCTTGTCTAGACGTTAGGTTAGTTTATAGTGTGTGCAGATTCAAAGGGGGATCGGTGTTGAAGCTCCAAAACGCTTACCGTCAGATTGTAACATGCAGCCACTGAGTGCCTGCTTACGCGAAGCGAGTTCAACGAAAGTACTACTGTACGTCAAATGTGCGCAGGGGACTCCTGGAAAGCAACAGAGCTGCGCTCGTGCAGCAGACGCCAAAACTACGAGGGAAACTAGGTAGAACACCACCCATCATTCCTTCATCTTGTCCCTTTGCTGATGACTGTCCACAAACACGAAGTTGCCGTCTTGCCCTTGCTCAGCCGACACTTCGGTGAGGCCGGTGCGAGTACCACCCATTATACTGTGATTGTAACAAGGAACCCCCAACAAAGTATAGGTAATTATTAAGGCCCCTATATTACAGCCCTAATCCCTAAACCCTAAACCTCCGCGAACGAAAACTTGGTAGCGGCGAAGGTCATCCTCTTGCTCTGACAGGCGCAAAAATGACAAGGGAGCTTCTAAGGGGTGTTTGCACAGAAAGATGTCGTGGAAAAAGGCTTCTACGCGAGCTTACAAGCGCGCGCTGGCGTGGTGAAGCGATTCTGCCACCACCCCCCTCCCACCCCACCCCCGCACCGGTCTTTCTTACTCTGCTCAATAACTTCAAAACTGCTCCACCTATGAGGCCTGATGCTGCAAA
Source organism: Symbiodinium necroappetens (assembly GCA_905231915.1). Lineage (NCBI taxonomy): Eukaryota > Dinophyceae > Suessiales > Symbiodiniaceae > Symbiodinium > Symbiodinium necroappetens. The sequence goes on along the minus strand of CAJNJA010002693.1, from coordinate 10,599 downwards.
GTGTCAATACAGATTTGTTTAAGCTTTTGGCGGGGCTTTAAAAGCTTTTGGCAGGGCTTTAAACGACCATGCTTCCAAGCCGGAAGAAGAAACTCCTACCTTCCAGGGTCGACGAAAGGTTGTGCTCAATGCGGAATGGAGATTGATGAATATTTGGGGTTTAGGATTTAGGGTTCGGATGCTCATGAAGACTTGTCTTAGAGTACCGTAGGAGGGAACACGTCACATTTGGAAACGTGGTGCTGGCTGGGCTGAAGGGTTGTTCAGCACCTCAAAGTGCATGTTTGCATTCACCACTGGTGCAGACTCCAGATCCTAAAGCCCTCCTCGCGGGACAGCACCAAGGAAATGCAAGAACAGCGGCTTTTCATATGCAGCGACACCAACGGGTGGTAGCCCAACAAGAAGCCCATGGTAAAACCCTTTGTTCTACACGCCCAGACAAGGCTCAAACTTCAAACCTAAACCCTAAACCCNNCTAAACCCCTGAACCCTAAACTGCCGGAAGGGAACCCCTGAGACGCCAAGGCGCCAAATGGTGAGCCTTGGCTTTCACACAGAAGGGCTTGATCTCGCATCTGGAGTTGGCACATTTGGCCCTGCAAGCAGGTTAGTTTAGGGTTTCGGGTTTAGGGTTTAGGACTTCTGGTTTTTTTGTCTAAGGTTTAGACTCTATCTAGACTTTAGAGCGAAAAGGCCATGTCTGTAGTCAGATCTCTCTGGGTCTATCTGATGCTGGGGCCTTGGGCCGCTATCTGCTGGATCGTTAAGCCATCGTAGCTCCTTACGTGGATATAATTCGTTCTGTTGCGGCTACAAATTTCTTAGCAGTTACCCCGGCACAGGGAGGCAGGTTTGCACAGTCCCTGAATTTCTTTTTTGAATCTCTGCTTCGAGGGCCTTGTCTGCCTGACGCCTTTATTGTGAAACTTTGAAGCTCTTTCTGATTTTTAAGCTTCAACCCTAAACCCTAAACCCTAGCTCTGACCTGATGAGTTCAAGAACTCCGATTCGCCCCTCAAATCTGACACCCCGCAGCCTCCAACCCCCCCGCGCTCTATCCCAGGACCCTCCATCTACCCTCTAAAGACCCAAAATACCCTTAATTTGGGACCATATACCCCTATTTGAGGGTACTTGGAGGGTCCTGGTATCAATGTTGTTTATGTGTTCATCTCAGCGCTGGCCTCTGGAATCTGCGTGGCGTGGTTGGATATACATATCGTGAGCAAAACAGCACCCGATTTCCGGCTTGTACAAAAAACGTTGTTATATATGCACATACATTAATGTACAAGAACTTGCCTGAGCACATGATCATCTACAACAATATGCACAACTTGTAACATGAGTAGATCATGAGCCGTGAGAGCATCTAGTATCTGATTCAAGGTATACATCTTCGGAGATCGCATTCCTAGACCCTCCATCTACCCTCTAAAGACCCTAAATACCCTTAATTTGGGACCATATACCCCTATTTGAGGGTACTTGGAGGGTCCTGGTTTACATATGTGTCTATGGAAGTCTAAATACTGCCCAAACAAGCATTGCAAAAGCGGGCACTGACTTGCCGGCCTGCAGGCCGTATCTGTGCACTCGAAGGCTTTAACGATGGGTCGCGTTTCCCGACCTGGGATTTGGGTACTTCTCTAAATTAGGGTCCCTTGTAGGGTCCTTTTACGAAGGTGCCGTACTATTTGGGGCCTAAAAAGGGACCCTAATTTAGAGAGCTGCCCATTTGGCGTTCTGGGTTTAGGGTTTGGGGCTTGAGGGCTTGCGGGGCCTGCGCTCCGTGGTTCTAGGGCCCGGGGCTCCCCCTCTCGATGCCTCCCTCCCCGCTGTGCCGTCCAAGGGTCCTTGAGCTATAAGGGGGTGTAGATGGACACAGGTGTTTGTAATTCAGAGTTTACGAGTGGGGCTTACACTTGGGTGTGGAAAGGTTCGAAAGGTTTCTGTGCGCTTCAGGGTAGAAAGGTCTAGGACCTAAATAGCCATGTTTATCCAGCTTGCACTCCTGGGCCCTAAACTGCCCCAAACTCCATCCCAGGGATTAAACAAAACAGGGGCAAGCGTCAACGAAACCTCACGCTGCGACGCCGATGATATTCCTCAGTAAGCGCTTCAGGGCCACCACATACTTCTTCATGGAAAGATAATTCAATTTTCACGAGGCGCGACCAGCCTTCAGAAATCCGAACTAGGCCATCCGTGCACAGCTCATCTCGCAGCACCTCGCCTCCAGCCTCTAGCTGCTACCGTCTCCTACACCGAAAGTATCTGCCAATCTTGCGCCCCTGTCCGCTGTTGCCACCGGAGGTCTCTGAACCCTGCGACGAGAGCCGTGGACCCGCAGTTGTCGTCGAAGTAGTTCCCCCCATTGCCTCCATGGCAGTGCCTCGATGATGGGGGGGGGGGGGGGGGGGCGGGGGAACGGAAACCAATCGAAGCCCAACCAACCATCTAATCCCGACCCCTCTGGATTCTGCAGGCCACCAGGTTTTGAAGATGAAAGGGAGGGGGGTGCAGGTGGAGGCGAGATTATCTTCCCACAAAGGCTGACGCTGTTTTTAAGCCGGAGGTGCCCAGTTCCGCCGTTTCCATCAAAGCAGACCCTGTCGGCGTTGCTCCCTCTTTTGCCATAGACTTTCCTTGGACTCAAGTTAGGACGGGTTCGGGGGCTCCGGGTTTCTCAAGTCTTTTAGAGGGCCCAACTGGGAGAGACTTCGGGTTGGGGAGGTTTTTGAGGTGCCCATAGACAGCATGCTCCGAATATCTGAGCTGCCCAGCCAAGATCAGGGAAGGCCTAAGAGAATGGCATAAAAAATATACCGCCTAGCATCTGGTATTGTAGTCACCAGCTGAGTCGTAGCCCGACAACCAAGCGACCAAATATGCTTCACCCTATACACTCGGCCCTCCGTTTCCTCGGTACCCTGGCCTTAGTGATGCAGTGAAGGGCATCAGGGATCCTTCTCATGCCTCTCCGGCTCAGAAGCCAGTGGTTTTTGAACCAAACAACCCTTCCAAAAAACAAGAGCAAAAGAAAGCTGGGAAGAGACCGGCAAACAGACCAACTTCCTCTGGAAGTGTCCCGAGCTCCGGCCCGGGGCATTCGGACAGTTTCCTGTCTATTGGGAGTTAGGATTGGGGGGACCCTNNCCCCTGTAAGAGAGCCACAAGTAGGGTTCAGAAGGGTCCCCTTTAAGGGGTCTCCCTCATGCTTCCTCGGATCTAGGGAGTCTAGGGTTTAGGGTCCGTGCCTGTGAGCCACCCCAACAGGTCTGAAGTCAAAGGTACCCAGAGAACCGAACACCCCGTAACTTAAGGAATATATACCTTAAATCATAGGGGCCTTAATATTATGGCCTATAAGGAAAAGGGGTATTGGGCTCTCTGGGTACTTCTGTGAAGTGCCAAGCAAGATGCCGAGCACCGTAGGCACTGTTCAGGTTCTCCCGCTGGGCACCCTCGGACAAATCAAAACTTGGGCGACGGGAAACGACTTCGGGAAACCCTAAACCCTAAACCTTAACCCTAAACCCATGTCTTTTTCAGGAAACCGCTTCGGGAAACACGCTTGGAAACGAGAACAAATGATTCGGGAAACGAGACTGATTTCGGCAAAGGACGATCCCCGGAAACGGTCAAAACCATGAACCGCACTATTGCAGCTTGAATGTTTAGCGCGTATGAGGATTTGGGTAGAGCCTGGTTTAGGGTGTAGAGAGCTTAGGATTTTGATTGTCTACTGCTGGGAGATCTCACGCAGGCTTTTTTTCTCTGATCGGCTGCTACTCTGAACCCTCGCATCTTTCAACGCTTGCTTTCCCCTGCTTTTGCGATGAGGATATCTGGTGGACATAGGCCCCCGGATGCGCAAACCCTGTGAACCTCCAAGCAGACACACTTCCCAAGTCCAAAGCTCAACCCAACATCTCTGCAGTTTGACTCCACGCAGCCACTGGCCCCTCCTCTCAGTTTACGGTCTAATTAGGTGTGCTGCTCCTCACAACAACTCCTCCTGTCACGTGATGGCTTTAAAAGAGATCGACCCTGGTTCCGGAAATCCACACAGTTTGTCTGCACAAAACTGTTGGCACTCGCAAACTAAACGCATCATCCGAGCAACGCTGTCTCCTTCAACCGCCATTAGCACAAGCTGAAAGCTTAATACTCCCAAAATGAGAGGTGCAAACTACTTCCATATGAGAAGGTGCGAACAACTTCTGTCTGCTGAGCGAGAAACAGCTGCAATGCTACTACCAGCCCAGTCCGGAAAATACGCTAAAGTGCCCTGATAGAACATCGAGAATACCCGTCCGTGGAACAGCCCTTGTGTTTGAAAGATGCTCCAAGAGTCGCCGCAGTTGCCCATTCTCGAATTCATCTGGTGACCACTCGTGCACTTGCCCCACCATATGCCTTGAGTGCACAGGGCTTGGGGCATCCGACTTTAACAGGTGGTGACGGGGTGGTGCACGAGGAATATAATCAAAATTTGTGTCTGCGCACATAAGACACTCTGGAGTTTCGCGTCTTCTATGGTCCAGGACTCGAAACTCAAATCTCTTTACGCTAAAGTCCAAATAGAACGAGACGAAGGAATCCAAAAGGATGCTGCGTGGAAAATGCAGCGAAAGTTCTCCATGGCCTCCTTAAACCCAAAACCCTAAAACCCTAAACCCTAAAACCCTAAGACCCTAAAACCCTAAGACCCTGTAAGGCCCAGTGTAAAACTCCCTCTGGGGCCTCCACCAGTGCCCGCCTCTTTAACCTTGCCTGAAGGTTCAGAGGAGCCCTTTTTTTAAGCGTTCTGGTGCTTTATTGCCCTAATTACAGCTTAGGGACGGAATATCCTAGCCCAAAAAAATAGGCTACCCTTTCAATTATGGTAGAGATATACCAGCCCAAAAAGGTTAAAGGTTACTTACTCAGCTACTAAGTTTATTGAGGCCATTCATTACAGCCATCTTAAGTTTAAAGCCCTGAAGCCCTCAGGAAAGCCTTATCAAGGCCTTATCAAAGCCATATACTACCCTAAACCCCTAAACCCCTAAACCCCTAAACCCTAAACCCCTAAACCCTAAACCCCTAAACCCTAAACCCTAAACCTCTAAACCCCTAAACCCCTAACCCCCTATACCCCTAAACCCCCCTTGGTTGAATTGTTTTTGGTAAGCTGCCGTCCCACTTGCCGCCGGAGCAAACTTTGAGCTCCTGTCGGCTCTAGGGCCAGGCTTCAGGGGTTAGGGGGTTTAGGGGGGGGTTTTTGGGGGTATATGGTATATGGGGTTTAGGGTTCAGGGGGTTTAGGGGGTTTAGGGATTTAAATTTAGGGTTTAGGGTTAGGGTTCTTTGGGGTTTAGGGGTATATGGGGTATATAGGGCTTTAGGGGTTTAGGGTTTAGGGTAGTATATGGGGTATATGGTATATGGGGTTTAGGGTTTTAGGGGCCGCCTTAGAGGTAATCGAGTGCTGCAAGATGAAGGGCCTTTTTGGGCTTGTGCTGTGAAGGTTTATGACAGCTTCTGCAGTGCCATGGGTTTTTGGGCGGTCCTTGAGCCATTCACCTGAAGGGCACATCGATGTCAGCCGGTTGTTGGTTTTGTCCGAGATCATGGGCAGGTCCCACTCCTGGGGGTGATCGTCGTGTTCGGGCTTAGAGTCTCTTTGTGAGCGTGGCTTGCCTGGAGTCTGAACAGAGGAATGTAGCCTCCTTTGCATCTGGTTGCTGGACACGCTACCTGCCTGTGTTTTGTTTTCTCATCACTGAAGGGGTACGAGAAGTGCGCGGCGTTGAGGTCTAGGGCACGGTGAGTATGACCGTTCCTGTTCTTGGATTCAAGTTCGCTCAACTTGCTGCCCTAGGCGAACCGCCCGAAACTCGCAAGGGGATGGCCGAAACAAAGACCTGAAATGCCCCATTAGTTCCTCTCCGGTTTTTGTTCTCGGAAACTTGTCCAAAGAAGGGCGACGCAAGTGGACGAATCTGGCGAATCCGTGCAGGCTCAAAGGGTGGCATTCAGAGCTTGGCGTGCTATTTAGAGATGAACCGAGAAGGGTCTAGGGTTTAGGGTGCAGCTCGCAACACTTCGTCTTCAACATCCTGAACACAAGCCTGTCACGAACCGGAGCTGAGCCCTCGAATGACATGGGCTCAGGCTGGGTTCTTTTTGACACCCAGGAGTGTCCACAGGCACAAAAATGGCTGGGTTCAGGGTGTACACGGTTTAGGATCGAACCCTGCGGGCCTCAATGAATAGGGTTTGGGGCCCATTCTACTATATTTATCCTACGGAACCCGCAAAACAATATTGGCAATTATTTTTTGGCCCCTCTATTAGAACCCTACAAGCTTGAAGCCTGACGAACCCCGATCTGAATCCACACGGTATCAAAGCCAAGAGAGCCTTCTCTGAATCTCCAAGTGTCGCCAATCCCATCATGATCTACGCCTCCCGCAGCCCTTGCGGGCATCACCTTGAAGCAGGATGTGAAATTTGGGACTTGAGAGGGTTCGGTTTAACTAAGGGTTTGAGCTCAGGTAGGGTTTAGGGTTTAGGGTTTAGGGTTCCTTAAGGCCCACTGGGTGCTCTATCGGCTTTGCCGGCTGTGCAGTGCTTCGGGGTCGGGTAGTGATGATGTGGCTGGGCGCGGTCCTGACCTTCGCGGCTCCAGCCCTGCAACACAAGCTGTAGGACAAAGGAGGTGGCCTGTGCGAAACAAGTACAGTATATCTCAGTATATCTCAGAAACCTGCATCTTGTCTCTGGCGATCGGAAGATGAACTGACTGCATTCTATTCATAACTTTCAAGCAGCCAGGCCTCCCACGATGCCTAGTACACTCGGCTCCACTTGGGGACGAAAACCCCAGGCGTCTTGCGCGGTACTGGGCATGTACATCGGTAGAGAACGCGCCGGTTTTAGGAAATCAGGCCGTCGGAGGGTACCCTCACCCAGCGGCCCAAAGGCACAGTCCGTGGCGCATGGATTGAAAATGACTCAAGAGGTGCAGGAAACTGAAGGCTTTCTTCGATTGCAACCTCAAGTTCGAAGTAAGAAGTTGAGGCTGAAAATGTCTGAAGGCATTGAGGGGCCAGCATGACCCAACACTGCTTTGGTGACTATTGGCGACAAGGATCCGACAAGGAAACGTAGGAAGGGCTCAAGCTTAAGCTTGTCAATTTTGTCCCTGCTGACCCACCCGGCCAACCCGACATTTCCCGACACGACTCAACTGGAGTGCTGCCCAAATGGCAGCAGTGTAGCCTGACGGGCAGCTGGCCCACTCAGACCAGCTGTCTTCGTTAGTGGATCCCACCCTTGGTGCAAAGAGAGGTGAGCTCTGCAGGCCATAAGACCCTTCACAACAGGCACCCTCTTCACGGGCGCAGGGAAGAGCATTCTAGCTCTGCACAACATCTAAAGCGGATGCTTACTCTGAGGCCGTAAGGGCGGAAAACTGATGGCCGGAGTCTTTGAATCAAGAACCAACCGGCCCAAACTAAAAACCTGCCTACCTGGCCTACCTTGGGCCTACTTCTCTTTCACACTTAGGCGGCCGGCTTCTGACCGCCAATTCCCGTGTCGGCGCCCATTCCAGTGTCAGCATAGGCTTCGCACTTGCCGTTGCCGCCGGGGTCAATCTTCCTGGGTTCAAGGAAGATACCTAGACCCTCCATCTACCCTCCCAAGACCCTAAATACCCTTAATTTGGGACCATATACCCCTGTTTGAGGGTACTTGGAGGGTCCTGATAAGCAGGACATAAGGAGCTGATGGAAAACGTATCCTGTCAAACACTGGAAAAGAGAATTCTTTTGAGAGATTTGCGAATCACAGTGACACGTGGAAGCTCTCTTGGGTAGGATCGGAGCCAGTGTGTGAGAAGCTCCTCAATCCTGCAACAACAACTTCACCCAGAACCAAACCAACAAAACACACACCCTAAACCCTAAACCCCTAAACCTCTAAACCCCTAAACCCTAAACCCCTAAACCCTAAACCCCTAAACCCCTAAACCCCTAAACCCTAAATCAGGCCCTAAGCCCTAAACCGTCCTCACCTCAGGTCCTAAGTGCCGGCCTACGCCCAGCACCCGACCTCCGCCTTCTCCCATCCAACCAAGCATGCTCTTAAACTCCTAGGTTCCCGAGTAGCCCCTTAATAATAAGGGTACCCTTTTTCCTACTAATTGGCTTTAATAAGGGAACCCAAAAAGAAAAAGGGTAAAAGGGTCCTACTGGGAAACCTAGTTACTTGTTCAGTTTGCTGGGGGAAGCTGAAGGTCAACCCTTGGGATGCCAACAGAATGGGAGGACCCCAATAGTGTGGCTACAACCTGCATTCTTCCAAGAGCCGACAGGATGAGATCCAAAAGCCCAGAAGTCCCAAAGTAGCTCTTCAGACCCTTATGGTGCTTGTGCACCCCATTGGGGGAGCCGAGCGGCCACCCACAGCTTTGAAGAGGTTGGAAGTTGCATTGTTGGCAAGTTTGGAAAAGCCGGTTCCAGCCTTGCAGGGGGAGAGCGTGCGACTCGTTGGGTTTAGGGCTTAGGGTTGACAGGGGAGGAGCTTTGCTAATTTTACGGGGCCTGGGTGGAGGATAGACTTCAAAAGCAGCAACCTGGCAAAGGAGTAGAGCCAGCATAAACCTCCAGCCTCCATGGTGTCAACTTTTTGACAGCTACTCTCGGGCTCAGGGGTCGCAGCTCCCTAAACTACAAGGCTTGTGTGTCAATTCCACGGCGATGCATCGAACCTCAGCATGAACTCTAAATGCGCCCTTCGGGGCAGAGGAAAGTGACTTCGGGACCCCTGCAAGTGAGATATCGATGGTGCCTCCTTGCAAGACCCCAAGTGAAAGCAACGTATGTGCAACTTCTGAGAACCGCTATGGCCAGATTCCAACAAATAACAAAGGGCGCCTCCCATGGCTCCGATGCTGAAGATGTGCCGAAGCAATCCCTAAACCGTAAACCCTGAAATCACCCGGTTTAGGGTTTAGGGTTTAAGGTTTGGGGTTTAATTGGGGCCATTGTTGCAGTTGCAGCTGGAGTGCCGTGATAGCGTAGACGCTGAGCTGGAGCCGGGCAGCGTCGAATCCCTGGCAGGTTCAGGGGGTTTAGGGTTTACGGTTAAGGGTAGGGCTTATAGGGTTATAGGGATAGGGTTTATAGGGTTTATAGGGTTTAGGGTTTACGGTTTAGGGGGTTCAGGGACCTGAACTCTAAACTTCTACCCAACACCTGCAACCTCCTCACGTTCAACGAAGACGCAACATGAACCATGTTAAAATCCCGAGACCCTTACCCTCAATGCAGGAGCCAGGCTATTCAAAAGCCCCTGGATCCCCGCCGGTTTCTGAATGTAGGTCGCAGGGTGTGAGGTATAAGGCGCAGGGGTTTGGTATTTCGCTGAGGGGTTTAGGGCACCGGGATTCCTGGGGTATCGAAACTCTGAAGCCCGAATCGCGACAGCAACCGGCATGGTGCAAGACCCTGTTTCTGTGGAGGATACGAGCTCTTCATAGCGCATGTCATGCAGAGGGTCTGAACACCGAATTTTGGAGAAAAAAACCGAGCCGAGCACCTAAACCAATAATCCAACCCAGAAAATGGAGGGTTTTCGGTGAACCCTGCACCTGTGAGTGACGGGCAACCCAGGTCGAGGATAGCTGGGCGGCCTTTGCCCTGAGCTTAGGGTTTAGAAGCAAGAAAGCTGCTACGAGTACTATACTATACTGCCGTAGTCGCCAACCTCGCCACCATCAGCACCATACGCTTGCCATGACCACAGCGGCGTTCAGAGAACAGTCAACAGCACCTCTATCTGCCTGCTTTCTAGTCTACATTTCTGTAGATGATGCCCTTCAAGTTTTAAAGTCAGCCACCTCGGGCAGCTCGGCGTAGAATGCCTCGTTCCACTGCGGACATGTCATCTGCTTGATAGCCTCGATGCCGAGTTGCTAGGCATTGTGATTAAAATGATCATGATCAAGGTTGCAGGTCAGGGTCTAGGAAGGAGGCCGCACGACTCGATTACTCGACTTTGCTTACTAAGTCGAGTCTAAGCTCTGCTGCAAGTAACCTAGTCGCCGTGATTCGGTTCAAGATCCTACATATAGTAGTCAGAATAGAAGAGGGTTTTGGGCCCGGAGTATATTTATTATTTCGGCACAATAACTTTATTACAGCACGGAACCCCAAGGAATGGCATGGGTAACTGTTCAAGACCCCATCAAAAAAAAGTCACGCCCCTTATGATAACCCAAAAAAACTCTCTCGACTCTAAGCGTTGAACCCTCTTAACCCTCCTCGGCCCAGGGTGTTGTGCTCTATCGCTTTAAGGAAGTTCTTGGTGGCTTCTTAGGGGCGTTAATTTGGAGACGTTTCGCTTAAGGCTTTGGGGTTTCGGACTTCGGGTGTCAGCTTTAAGTGTGGCCGGGGCCTTCTTTGGGCTGTGGGCTCAGGGTTTAGGCTGTCCTTTGACCCCCAACTACACCCCTAGCTTTTCTACTCAGGTATCCATTCTTAGGACTTGGGGGTTCTGAACTTGAACAGCCTTCGGTTTGGTTGGGGGGGGGGGGGGGGG
>CAJNJA010002682.1:0-17976 GCA_905231915.1 Symbiodinium necroappetens | reverse complement strand
TGAATCAGTGTAGGGCACGTAATAAGGCCAATAGTGCCTGCAAGCATGCAAGCTCGTCCAGTCTGCGTAAAACATGCATGCCGCTCCTGCGAGTCCAACCATGCTCGCACGGCTCTGGCCTTTGGCTTGCTGGCCCTGCAGCTGCAGGCAGCGTCTCGAAGAAGAGAGTGCCAGAAGAGGTGGAACCCGCATCCTATGCAGCCGACTGCCAACGTCTTATGTGCCTAGTGTTTTGTAGGGCTGTGTGCTGCATTCCTCTAAGGTTCCATCTGAGAAGGGTTTGGCAATGGTTGAAGGCTGCGGGTTTTGGGTTTAACGCTTGTGAAGTCTTGTGGCACCTACTCTTCCAGAAGCCTTTGAAGTGTCATGGTGCAGTGAAGATGTTTTCGCGAAGTTGAGGCTGAGTGGTGAGGTTTCCTATCTCCTGCATCATAATACAGGAGCACGCCATTGAGTGCTGAAGTCAAGGTCTGACATGTCCTGTCTTGGTTACATAGAGGCAGGACACGTTTTGTTCTGGATATGATTAGGGCATTTTGTGCGAGTTCCGAGCCTGATAGAAGATGTCGGAGGCGCTTGAAGCTACTGTCTTGAACACATGGGCAAGATCTGTGTCAGTGTCTAGGATGTGCGAAGCTGGCTTTCGTTAATGAATTTCCTATTTGCAAGTACCAGGAGCAGAGAGTCTCGTCATGAACCAACGAATCTATCGAATCTACAGTGCTAGGTGACAGTTTGGGAAGCTTTCAACTTTCCCGTGTGGTTCCTACAGCGGTACGTGCTCAAAAATACCTTTCGGGGCCCCAAAACTACAACCCAGAGTATCGCGTGACGCAGCCTTCGCTTGACGCGCCGGTAGCAACCCCGGACCCGCGCTAATGGTGGAGAACTACCCTTTTATACTTGTGCTAGGTTCTACTGAACCCTATCCGGATTTGTTCTCAGCTTGCGACCAAGGTCCGCGAATGTCAGTAAAATTAAAATGTTTCGTCCTGTATGATTGGGCCATGTTGTGCGAGTTTCAAGCCGCATGGAAGATGTCGAAAGCGCTTGAAGCTACTGGCATGAGTAGATGGGTAACATCTGCGCCGAGGATTTCCACACACTGCCGTTTTAAAGCTGCCAGATTCTGATGGACTTCCCGTGTTGCGAGCACCATGAACTGACAGTTTCGTCGTGAATTTGCAGCATTGCATGGCGCCGCGTTCTTTGACCTCTCGGTAGCAACGCTTGTGACCCACAGCAGAGGCCAAAACACATTCAATTGCACAGGTTCCTTTCAGGATTTCTTTGAGGGTTCCAAAGGAAGCCTGTTCTCTGTTGCAGGCTTCGCTCATCATCCACACTCGGGGCCCATTGCAAGAACCATGCCCAGCTGCTGGAGTCTTACAGAGCTGCCTGGGGATCTGCTTGTTTCGAAGTTTGCTAGCTTGCTAGCTCACAGGCTCTATATGCAAGCTTCTAGGACGCCGACCCACACTTCCTGTTCTAAGCATGCCTGGCCGCAGCTGTGGCTGCGTGTGTGTAATGCTCCCCCTCAAGCAGTCTTGATCCAAGTTTGCATCTTTAAGATGGCCCTAAGTCCTAAACCTTACCGATGTGTATCGATACAAGCACCTTCCGGGCGATCGTTCGACAACGCCAGAACCGTGAAGAACACCCAACGGAAGCCCACACGAATCCCGAGACGGGTTTAGAGTTCGGGGTTCCACTTGTACCCATGCCTCCTCCCCACCAAACCTTCACCGTCACCTAATTTCCAGAGTCGCACGGTTCCCGCATGCCCAAGCCATGTCGGCCAACAACGAGAAGGCCGCGGATAGGAGGGTCAGGGAACTGCTCTGTGGCTATCTTCTGGAGCTAGTTGGCACTTAGACTCTTATGACTTTCTTATCTGCACCTGGCGGGAGCGAACATGAGAGTGACGGGGGTCCTCTCATGAGCAAAGCCTGCTGCGAGTGTTGCGTTCCTGGGGCTCAAGAAGCAGCAGCCGCACGACGAACCCATGATGTTTTCATCCGGCCTCAGCATCGCCCAAGCAACAGAGCCAACCGTGCAATTTTCCTCAGCCCACGCAGCCCAGCGGATGTCTACTTTCCACATCGACAAAGGGAGTGGCTCATTGCTAACCCACGCTGTCTGTCGCCGTCTTCATGGGGCATGGTGCCAGCTACTGCCACGAAGAAGCCTGCAGCTGCGCAGGGCCCGCAGGAAACTGGGTTCTTGTTAAGGGGGTTTAATTCAAGTTGGAGTTATAAGGAAACCATATTATTTACTATAGATCCCTGTTATGGTAACTTAAATTAAAACCCTTAACAAGAACCCCCAAATCCCCAAACCCCTAAACCCTTAAATTCCTTAAACCCCAAACCCCTAAACCCTAAACAGCCCTAAAAGATTAACTCCCTTAACAAGAACCCAGGAAAGGCCCCGAGGGAGATCGTGGAGGCGACGCCCACCTGCGACGATCCGGACGGCCAGAGGCAGCCGGTCTCCGAGGCTGTGGAGGCCTCGAGGTTGAAAGGGCTTACGGGAATTTCTGGGCTTAGGGTTTGGGGTTTGGGGTGTAGGGCTTTGGGTTTGGGCTTTAACGTTTGGGGTTTGGGGTTTAGGATTCGAACACGAAAAACCACGGCGATGACCACACACAGTCACCACATCGTGATCGCAGCATCAGCACCGCCAACAACAAGAGCAACTTTAGCCCCATCAATCGAAACACAACAAAACTGTGACTGTGGTAAGTAGCTTAATCGTCGTCGCAGTATTGTAAGCGTAAAGTAAGATTGAAATAAGAACTTCAACAATTGCAAGGACCGGAGTGGTAGGACTATCAAAAAACGAGCTAGAGTGAGCGTTGAGAGCTGGTCATCACTAGCAGCTACTGCCGAACAAGAGTGGCAGGGGTGGAGCCGGCATGTCTCGACGACATCCCTAGCTTTTGTAGCTTTTGTTGAGATTAGACAATCATCACTGATATGGTGGGTGCCCTTAAATCGGGAGTCCATACTGTACCCTAAACCCCGAAACCTATAACCCTGAACCCTAAACCCCTAAACCTATGGAAGTGAGTATCTAACCAGCAGCCCTCCAGGCAGACAGACAACACTGCGGAGTAAGGAGCACTTTAGCGGCCCCACCTGTTGCGCTGTAAACTTGGGGCTTTAGGGTTGAAGGCCCATTGCAGCATGGTCTGCGAAGTGTATTCCTGCTGCGCGACATGACAGACGTCAGCTAATCTGGAACCCTTGCAAAACCCCTTATCAAGCCTTCTGGGGCCCATAAGCCCGGCTTAGAACCCTCAACAAACCCTCCAAGACCCATTTTTAGCCGCCTAGAACCCTAGCAGCAACTTGAAGCTCTAACGCAGGATGGGCAGCTGGACCTGATTGCAGACGATGTCGGCAGAATGGCATCTCTGCAGGCCGGGCTAGCGGACGTACTTCGGTCTCCATGCAGAGCCCAGGTTTAAGTGTCTCGCACCGGAAGTTTCACATCTCAGCGATGATGGCCCGAGGATCCCGCACCTTCTTGAACCGGGGTCTGAGCCCTAAACTCTAAACCCGAAACCCTAAACCCTAAACCCTAAACTCTAAACTCAAAACTCTTGAGCCCTAAACCCTAAACCCTCCTAAACGCTAAACCTCTGCAAGCGCTCCCCAGGTGGACGATGAGTTGAAGCTTCTTCTCCGTGCGATTCCTCTCGCGGCGGCGCCTCTTTGATGCAGCTCCAGATCAAAGGGTTCAGGGTTTTCAGGGGTTTAGACTCTTTAGGGTTTACAAGGTTTAGGGTTTCGGGTTTAGGGTTTAGATTTCCGAAAATTGGGGTACCTTATTTTGGGGTCCTTAAAATAAGGGATCCTACTATTTAGGGCACTATAGAAGGGTCCCCTATTTTCGGAAACCCCCAGATCAGAGTGAGACGGAAGATTTCCGGGTGCACTCCGAGTAACCCCGAAATCCCCATCCCCACTGCTCTGCAGCCTGGAGGCTTGCTCCGCCTCCTCTTCTCGCATCTCAGTGTTTTTGAGCTAGGCCAACAAAAAATCCGTGCACACAACAAATCATAAACCCCAAATCCAAGCATTCCTCATACCCTGAATTCCGCCTCGCAAAACTCTACAGCTGTATACCTTAGAGTTGTAAAACCCTACAAAGTTCCTTGTAGAAGCCCGGTAGAAGCCCTGCAGAACATGTAGTTACCCTATATCAGCCCTAAGCGCGAAACACTAAACCGTATACAGTATACATCAGCCCTACACCCCCGCACCTTTACGTGCCAGGCTTCGCCGACCCAACCTCTGGCGCACCTCGCCCGTGGATTTGGACCCCGCCTCTCGCGAGAGGCGCCGCCTGGGGGTTTCTTTGTTTTTTGTTGGAAATATTGGAATTTTTAGAAATTTTGGAATTTTTAGAAAATTTTGATTTTTTTCGAAATTTTGGAATTCTTGGAAATTTGGATCGCTGGGGTTTGCTGTCGGGTCCTTTGACAGATTGGGGCTTGGGTTTGCTGTTTAGGGCTTAGGACTTTTGGGCGTTGAGGGTCCTACAGGGTGGACCCACATAGTCCCTCAAGGATTGCGAGAGAGATACACCTAAGCCCTAAACCCAAAACCCTAAACCCAAGACCCTAAACTTTCCTAAGCCCTAAACCGAAGTATCCACGTTGAAAGCAACCTGGGGTCTCCGAATATTTGATTTTAGGGCCGTTTAGGCACGTCAAAGGTTTCAGAGCTGTGCTAGGAACTTCTGTCGAGGGCTTTACATTGGGGTGCTTCATCAGCGTCACACTGCTAAGGGGCGTCCAAAGGAACAGACTTCCTTACTGCTGGTCATTTTCAACCCCGAGAGGAACGTGAAGCCCCTAAACCCAATAAGCCCTAAACTCTAAACCCTAAACCCTAAAACCCAAAACCCTAAAAACTCTTAACTCTAAAACCCTAAAGCCCTAAACCCTAAAACCTAAAACCGGCCCAAAACCCAATAAACCCCACACACAAGAAGCGACAGAGAGATCTACGGGAGACCGCGAAGTCTCCAAGAACGTTCAGCCTGGGGATCCAACAGGTGCTCTTTACATCTATCTGTATGCTTTAGGCTTTAGGGTTGAATGGTTTTAGGGCTCTAGGGTTTTAGGGTTTAGGGTCTGCATGCTTCAGGGTTGAGGGGTTAGGATCTGTTCAGCTTTTACTGTGAAAGGTGAAAGTCGTTACCGGGCCTTTGTTTTGCCAGCAGTCAAGCGGGAATAAAACAAAGAAGGAGGCAATACTTTTTGGCCGGTCGGTTGCTTCCCATTGGCCTGTGCGTTCAAGGGTGTTACCGCTTCCGGTCGTGACGTCTTTGCCTTCGCCCTAACCGTAGCGTTCAAAGGGGTCTAGTAGCTTCCGATTAGGGTCGGTTCGGCCTTTCACCGCTGCCCGTAGGGTTTAATGGCTTTTGGTTGTATGGGAATGTATGGTTTAGGGGTTCAAGGTTTGGGTGTCAGGGTTCACTGAAAGAGACTGTCTCACATGCCCTTGAGCTGAGAACTGATTCCCAGGCTGTGGGATTTGTCTACCCAAGTCCACTCTTTCGACGTGTTCATCTCTCACACTTGGCAGACGTCTGGACTTCGGAAGTATCTGTCCCTTCTGCTGCAGTCTGGCTGGAAGGCGCGGGTTGCCAAAGCAGGCCTACTTCAAGCCCAAACAGAATTGAAGCCCTTCAAAATTAAATCATGAGCCCTACAGGCTGAAGATGATTCCGGGCTTAGGGATTTAGGGCACGGGTTTAGAGCGTAGGGCTTGGGCGGGCGGCGGTTAGGGTGCAGACTCTTCTACAACCCCTAAACCCTAAACCCTAAAACCCAAATCCCTAAACCCCAAACCCTAAACCCTACTCCCTAAACTCTAAACCCTAATCCCTAAATCCTAAAACCCTAAACCCTAAAGTCAACTCACGGTGGAACCCCTTCGAAAGCCCTCCTTCAAGGCCCAAAAGATAGGAACCTGAAGGCTTCGTTGCTGAAGCTTCGGGTTTTAGGGTTTAGGGAGTAGGGTTTTGGGTTTAGGGATTTGGGTTTAGGGCTTAGGGTTTAGGGATTTGGGTTTAGAGTGTAGGGATTAGGGTTTAGGGTTTAGGGATTTGGGTTTAGAGTTTAGGGATTGGGGTTTAGGGATTTGGGTTTAGGGTTTAGAGTTTAGGGATATCGGTTTAGGGTTTAGGGTTAGGGTTTAGGGATCCTAGTGCTCCCCCCGCCAGACAAGCCTTTGAGAATCTGACGGCCAAGGCCCTTATGTCGAACCCACAAAGCCATATACACCCCCGAGGAGGATGATACAGACCCTCTAGAATCCTGAGAAAGCCTGAAAGCTTTATCTCCTGTGAAGCCTCTCGAAGCCGGAAGCCGTGAGGTCAGGGGTTTAGGATTTGCTTGAAACGCCCTAAACCCTAATCCCTAATCCCTGGTTGTATTGTGTTGGATTTAGGGAGAGCAGTGGGAGTGACATCGCCCAGACAACAAGGTTTCTCGTTGCCTTTGACCCCCCAAGATCTGAAATAGGGCTAGGCACAGGGTCACTGGCTTATTAACCTTGTTCTGCAAGTTCACAGTTTCCCAAAGACAACCTCGCCTGTGGACATTGATCCCTAGCCATGCGAGAGGGAAAAAAATCCCGAAACCCTAAACCCTAATCCCTAAACCCTAATCCCTAATCCCTAAACCCTAATCGCCCTTGAGGTGGCTACTCTTTCGGGCGTTGCTGCAGTGGCTGCTGTGTTCATCTTCGGTGCCACATCGGTTCTCCCATTGCCTTTCCAGCGCCTGGGTTAGGGTTTAGGGTTTGGGGTTTGGGGTTTAGGGTTTAGGGTTTATGGCTTGTGATTAGCTCTTGGCGGCGAAGTGCCGAGCCCGGGAGTCATTGCGCCACATGACTTTCGCTGCTGCAGTAGCTTCACAGCAAATCCTAAACCCTAAATCCGAACCTGCCATGCCTGCGTGAGCGAGTGTGTGAGTCGAAATCCGAAAGTAGCTGGAAGGTGTAAAGGTTTCTTCTTTGTAATTGTAAACTAGAACTACAAGTTGCAACAGTAACAGTAACACTGCCACCCTAAGCCCCAAACCCTGAAACCTGGGTTCTAACTGTAGAATCCTTATAACCCTTCAAGGAGACACCCTAAACCCCAAATCCTAAACCCCTAAGCCCCTAAACCCTAAAGCCCTAAACCCTAAAGTCCAAACCCTAAAGCCCTAAACCCTAAAGCCCAAACCCTAAAGCCTTAAACCCTAAAGCCTTAAACCCTAAACCCTAACGCCCTAAACCCTAAAGCCCTAAATCCTAAACCCCTATGCCCCTGGGCCCTAAACCCTAAAGCCCAAAGCCCGAAGCCCGCCTAAGAGTCGAGGATAACACCATCGCAGTGGGACTTTGAGGAGACGTGCCCTTTTGGGCCTTGGGGCTGCCCCTGGGGTCTTCTTGGTTTAGGGTTTTAGGGGTTTAGGGTTGAGGGTTTAGGGTGTGTCTACATAGCTGTACATATATATATATATAACGTGTATATTTTCCTTCTTAGTATGTTTCTGTATTTGTTTATCTAGTACATATGTATGTATGGATGCATGTATGTAGGTATTTGTGTAGGAGACATATTCGTGGCTAGGGTTTCGGGTCTAGGGTTTCTTATCAGGGCATAGGGTTCAGGATATGTAGTTTTCCGGCCTTGGGGCTTGGGGAACAAAACCCCGTTATAGTTATCTTGGACTCAACCCTAAACCCCTACACCCTAAACCCTACACCCTAAACCCTAAACCTTAAATCCCAAACAAGAGCCCAGGTCTTTCTGGCAGCTTTGTCACCCTTCTTGGGTGGCGAGGTGGCAGTTTGTGATACTGGTAGGGCTTTGGGTTCAGGGCCTAGGGTTTAGGGCTTAGGGTCTAGATGGGTTAGAGTTTCCTCCAAGCTCTTACAAAGGCACCTATTGACAAATCCTGTTGGTGACTCGCAATGAACAGCCCAGGTTGTTCATCTCCCCCCACTTCCCTTACCGCAAATCTTCGATGTGCTTCCTGGACATCGTCAGCATCAACCAGGTCAACCCAGATCTCACCGAGATTGGAGTTTATGGAATTGGAGGTTTCCTGGGCCCGTAATTTTTTTTCCTAAGGTTAGCCCGGGGGCCCTTGGCAACGTTGGCGGTCCACCCTGAAGACCGCACCCTTAAAATCCGAAACCCCGAAACCATCCTAAACCCCATGTCCATTGTCTTCTATTTGTCTGCTTCTTGCGATGGCGAGCTGTCTGGCTTCGCGAGCCAGAGCTTCCTTTTCATCTAAGAGGGAAGTAAGAGAGAGAGAGAGAGAGAGAGAGAGAGAGAGGGAGCCCTGCAAATTACAATTCGCCAATACTAGTTTGCGGCAAAATGCAATTCCCCAATAGCTTGCGGCAAACCGTGACTCTGCAAATTGCAATTCCCCAATAGCTTGCGGCAAAACGCCACCGTGCACAGTACAGTTCCCCAATAGCTTGCGGCAAACCGTGACCCTGCAAATTGCAATTCAACCAATAGCTTGCGGCAAAACGCCATCCTGCAAATTACAATACCCCATGCAATAGCTTGCGGCGAAACGCCAACCTGCAAATGGCAATTCCCCAATGGCTTACGACAGAGCTCGGGAATTGCAAATTGCAATTCCCGAAGAGCCTGCGGCAAAACGCCACCCTGCTAAATTGCAATTCCCTAAGAGCTTGATGCAAAAGAGTAGCAAATGCTGCAAGGCCTAGTATTTGAAGGCCGAAAAAGAAGAGCCAACGTTAGCAAGCGAGACCGGAGACCGCCAACCTTAGGAAACAAAAAAAAGTGCTCCGCCGAGGTTTCCTGAGTGTCGCAAAGGAGCTGCGAATCCTGTGGTCTGTACCATACATGTCCAGGCTCTGGTGTCTTGGCACCACTTTCCTGTTTGGCAGTTTTGATTTGGGTTCGGTTGCTATCGCAGCCTGAAAAGCAGCAATGCTATTCTTAGTTCCTAGTTATCACTAATATATTATAGTATACCACAAAATCGCATTGCCCAGCCTACAGATTCACTCGAAAGATTCAATCAAAAGCAGCTTCTTGAGCAATTTCCGCGCGCACCTTCTTGAGCCTGTATGGGTTGCTGCAGAAGACCTCGTGTGTTGTAGGAAGTTTCTCAACTTTTGACTGAGCCGCCGAACCTTGTGCGTAGATGTCCGCATCCGCGTGACTTCACTGTACAGTCGTTAGACAGTTAGTCGTTAAACTATGACTCGATGTTGCATTGCATTGGTGAAATCATCCCAGAACTTAGCTAGATGACTAGCTCAAAGCGAAGCTAGACATTTCTGTGATGCACAAGACATCTGTAGCTGTACTCGCCTCCGACTTCTGTCCGCTCACACACCAAAATCCCGTTCTACAAAATCCTGTTCTAGTTATTCATCAAGACTCCAAGACTCCTAGGTTAGTCATAGTGGGTAGCCCAAGGTGTATCTTCGAGATCGCAGCATACCGACGTGCGAACCCCCGGGGCAGGATTGTCATGGCACCCATTTTTGTTGAGACCGTGGTATTCTGCATGTGGGCGTGCATGATGGCTTGCGCAGCGTGGATTTGGATGTCTATAGGGTTCTTCTTGCGCGAGGGAGGCTTCTTTACCATTCTGGCTCTCACGGTGGTTCTCATGCCCGTGTGCCTGGCCATACACCTTCTGCGCCGCACGCTCAACAGCAAGCATGCGCTCCTGGAAGGCCTCTCCTCTTTCGACCTGCAGCATGCGCATTGTCGGCTAGAGCACGACCGTCTCTTCGTGCACCTGGGTTCTTGTTCAGGCAGTAGAGGTCTTCCATACAGCAAATAAGTGTTCATCAGAGCAAACCCTAAAGCCTAAACCCTAAACCCTAAAACCCTAAACCGAAACCGGTATGTCACCGAAAGCCCTTGGTCCCCTTGTCCCCTAAACCCTAAACTGGGTTCTTCTTAGGGAATTTAATTTAAGGTGCCCCGAAAATAGGGAACCCAAAGATAGTACCTAAAGTAGGATCCTTATTATCAGGACCCCCCAAAATGAGGTACCCCCTTATTTTCGGAATCAGTTGTCTCCTAACCCCTAAAGACCCTAAAGCCTCGACAAGAAACCCAGGCACAAGGCCATCCACGACTGGTATGGTAGTGCTGATGCATTCACCGAGCACGTGCGAGGGCCTCTGAAGGAGGAGTTGCTAAAGTCTTCTTCAAACTTTATGGTTCCAATATACTATTATCCTCTTCTCATGATGCCGCTTCTTGGGCTGTTTTGGCAGGAATTTTTTACAAGGTTTAAGGTTCTGATGTGGGCTCTAACGATTTCCGAGTTTTTTAGATGTTTTTGGGACAAAGCCTTCATCAAAGTGACAGTTTGTCCCTGGCCTCTTAACGCGACCGTGGCTCGAGGTTTGTGGGCGAGAGTCTGGATGAGGTGCTAGCGTTTTACATGGGAGGTGCTTCTTGGAGGAACATCCTTGCCCATCTGCTGGCTCACACCGTCGGACTCTGCATGTGGTACATCATGGCGCTAGAGCTCTGCATCTTCCGGAGCTACCGCTGGGCGGCACCTTGCAAGCAAGTTGCCTGGAACATCGCGCAAACCGTCGCCATCTTCCTGCTGCCAGCTCTTGTGATTGGCTTTGGTTCTATTGCTGCCCGTGCTTCACTCTGCAGAGGCTTCGCTCAAGGCGTCGTCTTTTCCCTCTTCGCGGTGTCTGTATCTACCTTCGTTGTGCGTCGTCTTCGCCGGCAGGTGCAGCTATGCAATTGCTGTTGACCGTGGCCGATCACGATGGACCTGCGGAAAAGGGGCTACCTCTAATCACTTCGACTCGATGATTTCATGTCACATCGTGGTCCTTGCTCTTGCATAGAGTATTCTACTATGTGTTACTGTGTGTACGTATGAACCAATAGCCCAGTACATGCCATGGTATCCACAACAGAACCCAAGCGACGAAACCGCACGGCAAAACCACCCAGGCCTAGACATGTGGGTTCTAAATTAGGGTCCAGGTCGCGTGTTAGCGTCTAGGGCGTAGGGTTGAGGGGCAGGGCGTAACATCGGGGCCTTAACAGTTCGACTAGGGTTTTGATTTCTTGGGGCAAGTTCTGGGATGAACTGAGCACGTGGAACCGATTGCCGTGGCCTGAGGTACCTTTCCCCTGCCATGTAGAGGAAGTAGGGAGGCTTCTTGAAGAACCGGGTCCCCGTTTGGTATTTAAGTAGAAGATCCTGGCATGGGACTTAGGGCCTAGGGTCTAGCCGGAAACCCCTTAAGTAAGCAATGCAGCTGAAATGTTAGGGCACACGGGGATGCCTTAATGTGATTCACACTCTGTTCCTGCAGCAAGGGGTGTTCGAGTCTCTGCTCAAGGGGGATAGGGTCCTAGGCTTCGACTTCGGAACAGGCAGGTGGTTTAACGGTATGGAGATAATAGGATTTAGACCCTAAGCCCTAAACCCTAAACCAGCCTACCCCTAAATCCCAAAACCCTAAACACTAAACCCTGGGATGTAAAGCCTAAGGGTTTAACCGACACCCTGGTATTGTTGAAAGCGGACAAACCCCAAGCCCTTCGGCTTCCAGTTGACGTCATGTCGAAAGCTTTGTTTTTAGGGGTTTAGGGTTTAGGGGTTTAGGGTTTAGGGTTTAGGTTTAGGGTTGAGGGTTTATTATTCGGCTTGGACCCGTCAGAAGCTTTTGTTGCAGATGCTCACTGTAAGAAATCATATGAGTAGTTATCTAAATTAGGGTCCCTCTTTAGGCCCGAAAACCTTAACGCCCTGAAACTCTAAGCCACTGACCTGAGTCTAAAGCAGCAACAAAACCCCCTTGAAACACACTCTACTTGGAGGTTCATGGGTAGTTATAAGTTGGGTTATAAGTCTTTAAGTATTATAACCCATATTAGGAGACTTATAACCCCATTTTTTACTACCCCTGAACCTCCAAGTAGAAGCCTTGACAACCCAAGTGACCCAGCGACCGAAAAAGCGCGAAGCACCCTTGGAGCTTGGAAGCCCCAAGCGCGAAACCCGAGACCCTAAGTCCCACAGACTAAATGGGCCCTAAACCCCAAGTCCCAAACCCTGATCTCTAAATGCCAAACCCTAATCCCCAAACCCTGAACCCTGAGCCCTCAACCCTAAACCCTGAACCAAAAACCCAAAACTCCAAATGCCAAACCCTAATCCCTGAACCCTGAACCCTAAACCCTAAAACCCTGAACCCTAAACCCTAACCCCTGAACCCTGAAACCCAAGCCCCGAAGGCCCATGGTGCGTGGCTTAGACTGTGAGATGGTCGGGGTCGGCCCAGCCGGAAAGCCGGAGCCCTAGCCAAAGAAAGTAGTCCCTACTGTTGATGATCTAAATCCTGCATTACTTTAAGGACCCTAAACTATGGGAAATATGGTATACTCCTTATTATGGGTACTGCAGGACTTATAGCATCAACCGTACCTTCGCGTGTTGTTGGGTGGGTCTAGCGGTTCGCAGTGCGGAGGCGGTTTAGGATGGTGGTTCCAGCTGCAGCTAGAGGATTCTGGGGGATCGCGGGTTGAGGATTTCGTGTTCGGAGACACTGAAACCCTAAACCCTAAACCCTTTGTGCGAGAGGGAAAAAACCCTTTGTGTGCTTTAAGGCATGTTATGGTTTGTAGGGATGGGATGGCTCTTCTATTGCTTCTTCTATAGGCTGGTGCGGTTTGGAATGAATTTCCGGCCGCAGTGCATTTTACTCTTAGAGGGCTTATGTTTCAGTTCAGGTTGGATAGAATAGAAGTTGCGACACAGCCACAGTGCATGCCACCAGATCTTGTTCCGTTTTTGCTTGCCGGTGGTTTTTCTGCTGCGGACTTAGTATCGACTTGTGAAATAGCGAGGTAATTGATTCTGAATGATCGCCAAATCATGTCACCAAGATCACAACGACAAGAGGTAGCAACAGTTCAGTACTGGGGTCAGTTGGCTACTGTAGTGCTTGATAGAGCTTTCGTGCTGGTTGCTGCCACCACCACCCCCCACCAGCAGGAACACCATCATCACCTCAACCACCATCATCCCGATCACTCTGAGCACCTTGAGCACAATCG
Source organism: Symbiodinium necroappetens (assembly GCA_905231915.1). Taxonomy (NCBI): domain Eukaryota; class Dinophyceae; order Suessiales; family Symbiodiniaceae; genus Symbiodinium; species Symbiodinium necroappetens. The sequence continues at coordinate 4,860 of CAJNJA010002682.1, read as the reverse complement.
GCAGCATCACACACTGACCATCACCGTCAGCAGCACCAAGGTTCATCACCGCACCCAAGCGCAGTATCAGCATCTTTCCCGGAATCATCATCATCGACATCCTCGTCAGTTTCTTATCATCGTCATCACCACCATCAGAATAATTACCATCTCTTCTTCTTTGTCATGTTCATCTTTATCATCGTCACCGGCACTGAGTCAGCCGGTACGCTGTTCCTGCCCTGGCTGGTTCCTGCGCTGCGTGCCGGGTCCATGTCTCGGCGTCTTGGTTTGGTCTGAACGGTGTCCATCCGTTTATGTCGCTGTCTCTGCGCTGTCCTGTGTCGATTTCCGGCAGGCCGGGCTTCGGACTTCTGAGAGCCACGCCGCGCTGGTTCTGTGGTTTTGGATAAGAGCCGGCGCCGTTCTGTTTCCCCGGCTAGAGAAACCAATTCCTGGGGCTTTGCAGAGCGCTTTGCACGTTGTAGGATTCGCAGGCTAGACAAAGGAGTCGAGTTAGCTATTCAGCTTTTGGTTAGCACACGGTAGCATTCGCAGTACTCCACCATAGAGAGCATAGGTTTGCCCCACTGATACCATCCAGTGTGCCCGGCAAGAACACCATTACGGACGACTACGAGGCAACACCGCCAGCTATAGCCAGGTCGGAACAATTTGTAATTCTATCCCCTTATAAAATCCCTTTAATACTCTGGTACACTATGCCCCAGAGCCCTGTTCCAATTATCAAGGCCTTATACTACTCCCAGGCGGTCGGTGCTCATTCGGATCTCGGTGGTCAGCTGGCAGGGTCGGGCTTCTCGGTGACAAAGAGTTATGGGGGTTTAGGGTTTAGGGTTCAACTTCGGGGCGCTTGTTTAAGGGGTCCCGAATAAAAACGGGGCCCACAACTCGGGGTCGAGAACGCTGGTAGAGCCCTGCTTCAACAACCGAAAGCTGGTGCCCTTGTTGCTGCTAGTGCCGCCGTTTAGGGGTTTAGGGGTCCAGGGATTTAGGGTTCTGGCCGGGCGAGCTCAGTTCAAGCCTGTGGAAAAGGCAAAGGAGTAGTAACAGTAGTAATCAGTAGTAGTAGTAGCAGCAGAAGCAGTAGTAGCTGTTGTCCCAAACCCCTGCTCTGGCGAGTGCCAGCCGCTTCGGCGGTGGGAAAGCGAATCCGTCTAAGTTAACGATGGAAGAAAGGGGAGGTTTAGGATGTAGGGTTGCGGGTGTACGGTTAAGGCTTTAGGCTTAGGATATAGGGTTTGTGCGCGTTGAAGTATTATATAGTACCCCATAGGATCTGGAATGGGTCTCGTTCGTCGTTGGACATGACCGCATCGCTCAAACGCTATTTACGACCCTGAGCTGTGTTTCCGTTGAAAAGTTTCCTAACCCTCCAGGTACCTACTGCTATAATATAGGGTCCTAGAGGCTCTAGTACCCTATATAGCAGGTACCTGGGGGGTTAGGGTAAGGTTTAGGGTTCACAAGGTGCTGTTCGACTGCCTCACAGAGCCAGAAGAGCAGGCATGACCGACCTGGCTGGCTTCAAAATGGGGGAGCTCAACCTTTCTTTGGCATCCAGGGATACGATATTATCTTTGGGATCTTTTTTTGGGGCATTGTCAAAACGTGATTCCCTTTGTTTGATTTCAGCTGAGGGTAAATTTTGTGTCTAGCTGTTTCGGGGCCTTGCATAACTTGCATAGGATGTGAACCTGCCACCCACGCATTAAAACAAAACAAACAATTGAAACCCAGACACCCCTAAATCTTCTCAGCGTCTGAAACGAGAGTTTCTTTTCCTGTCTGCCGACTCGAGAAGACCAAAGCCCAAAGCCCCCAAAGCCCTTGAACCTGTACACCCTAATAGGGTTTAGGTTTGAGGTTTTAGGGGGGATCGGAAGAAACAGTAATGGTATCCCCTTCTAGTCCTTGTAACAGTATACCGCAATACACCCCAAGACCTGGTTCTAACTGTTAAGGCCCCTATAAACCCTACACCCGGAACGCTGGACGCCTTCCAGTCCGTGAAGCGCGAGCAGCTGCAGCTCAGCGAGTGGATGAGAGACCCACCCATACTCCTCGAGAGTTTCGAGGCCATTCGAGGCCAACAACATGTCTTTCACGCCGATGCTGCAGAAGGTCGTCGAGGGCTATGAGGTGCTGGCGGAGCGGGAGGACACTTGCGACCAACATCTAGGCAAACATTGAAAGCCGTCAAAACGCGATGCATCCCCCCCAAACGGTTCTCTATGTTTTGACACTCCCAGAGAGCCCAATACAGCTTGATTAAGGATTTAAGGCATATGCCTTAGTAAAGGGGTATTGGGCTCGCTGAAACCCTTATAGTAACCCTTATAGAACCCCTTTGTGGTAACCCTTATAGCACCCCTTATATGGTAACCCTTGTAGTACCCCTCATTATAGCACCCCTTATGGTAACCCTTGCAGAACCCTTATCATAGCACCCCTTATGGTAACCCTTGTAGAATCCTTAATTAAGAAGCCCCTTTTTACTGTCGGGGCAGTCCCCGAACCCTAAGCCCTAAACCCTAAACCCTAAGCCCTAAGCCCTAAACCCTAAACCCTGAACCCTGAACCCTTAATTAAGAAGCCCCGTTTTTACTCTCTGGGGAGTCCCCGAACCACGGACGCGACCTGCCTCAGAGAGCAGGTCACGGACTGGCGCACCAAGCATCCAAGCTCGCATGGTTGAGGGTTTAGGGTTGAGGATTTGGGGTTTCAAGATGTAGGGTTTAGGGTTTTTTGATTTAGGGGTTTAGGGTTGAGGATTTAGGGTTTCAAGATTTAGTGTTTAGGGTTGAGGTAGGGTTTAGGGTTGAGGCCTGTGAGAGAGAGAGAGAGAGAGAGAGAGAGAGAGAGCGAGAGGGTTGAGGACTTAGGGTTTAGGGCGGAGAGTTTAGGGTTTAGGGCAGAGCTGAGCTTCAGAACGTCAGCGGGCTTGCTGGCTGCAGAAAGGGTTGAGGATTTAGGGTTTAGGGTCACCGGTGCGATGTACGTGGGTGGGTCTTTAGCATAGGCATCGTAGGCCCGGGCGAGGATCTTGGTCAATCCCCGCAATCCCAACATCTGCTTGCAAAGCCCGTAAATCTGAACCCCTTAACGCCTTGTGAAGCCAGTATGGAGCTTGTGCACACATGGGGCACCCGCCGGACAAACAAATTTGACCCGCTGCAAGCCCAACATAAAACTTGCAAGCACCGCAAGCGGGATAGCGGGGACAATCGCCTTGAGTCTTTCTTGGCCTCGTTGAAAAGTGGCTTTCGAGGCCATTTGGCACCCGATGGGCCCCGGGACAGAAAACCCTAAACCCTGGGAAAGAAACCCTAAACCCTGAACCCTAAACCGTAGCATGGTATGGCCATGCGAGAGGGAAAAAACCGTAGCATGGTATGGATGGTGGGATTCGCAGGATCGGTGCAGATCTTGCCTCAAGATTTCCGAAAGAGCAGTCGGAGCTTCCTTAGACCTTCTGAGGTGGAAGGGTTTAGGGTTTAGGGTGTAGTGTTTGCTATCTTCGGCTTCCTCGCCCCTGTTTCCTTGTCTGTTTCATCACTGCTTGTGGAAAGGGCCAGGACCTAGTAAGACACTTCCGCTGAATTTGTGAGCAGCTGTGACAACTGAACTTTCTGAGCACGGCGGTTCGATGATAATCCTAAGCCCTAGACGGATCTAATGTACTTTGCTGCAGCTCCGTTTCCTGATTATTGAGGCCCCGGTATGCAATGTATTCAACCCACCAGCTCCTCTCCTCGCTTCATTGTAGTCCTACCGAGTTTGCAGACGTTGCCTGGGTTGTCCGAGTGCGAGTGTCAGCGTCAGTGCCAAAACCCCTACAGTTTAAGGTTTGGGAAGGGTTCACAAACCCGTAAACCCGAAATGCCTAGACCCCTCAGTTCCACACATGGCAAAGGTACACTGGCATCGATGCCGTGACCTTCGAAGCCATCCGTAGTGGTGCAGATCCGCCCTTCAGTTAAAGAGAGAGGGAGTTTGCAGAAGAGACGGGACCCCATAGTACAGGCTAGATCCGCCCTTCACCCCATACAGCCTTGCGGGGGTTAGAACAAAGCTCTGCAGGATCCGGAGTACAATCCAGGGGTTGGGTTTGGAGGCTTTTGAGGTTTGAGGGCTTTCGCATTCAGGGGTTTGGGTTCTCTGGCTTGGATTCTCCGGTTTGAGTTTCGAGTTTCTGGGGCTTAGGAGGATTTGGGGTTTGAGGTTCAGGGTATTGGCTCCCGCACAGGACGGAACACAGACACCCCCTAAACCCGGGGACCTCGCAGGCCCCGGGGTAATATAGAGGTAGAACTCATATTTCATGACTAACCTACTATTTTGTAGGGTTTTGGGGTCACAGGTAGGCCCCACAACCCTAAACAAGTGTGCGAATGTAAGCCCGCAGCCGCAGATCTCTCAGGACCCCCATCGCGCAGATGGACCTGCTTTTTGGCCAATTGTGTCGCTGTAGTGTAGGATAGTGGGTTTAGGGTTTGGGGCTTCTATCATCTATGATTTTGTGTGTTGGGGGGTCACTTAAGGCGGAGCATGAGAGACATCACTGTTATTAGGATTGAGCGCCGTGGTTGTTATTTCAGTAACCTTCTTGGTCGGCGTTTATTGCGGTGCTTTGTTAGTACGGATTCGTAGCTGTATCGTGGCAAGTGATGTTATGTACTTGGCCACTAGAATGGCCTTTCCCTTGACAGGTGGGTACTTAAATCGGTCCCCGGCAGCAGCACAAAGACGGCTCGTGCTTCATGTAGGGTGTACCCAGAGAGCCCAATACCCTTTAATAAAGGAATATACCTTAAATCATAGTCTTAGTTGCATCGGCACGGACGTTCTGACGTAACT
>CAJNJA010002671.1:7500-18223 GCA_905231915.1 Symbiodinium necroappetens | reverse complement strand
GTTGGGCTCTGTGCTGGCGTAGTTCGCGCAGGTTCTTGCAGCAGGTTGAACCGTGAATAGTGAGGCGTTCTGTACAGTCCGCAATCTAAGTTTCTTTTCAATTTTTCAAGACGGGCCGCCCGCTACTTCGGGGGGACAATGCATACTCCAAACTGTTTCCAAAACCGGGGAATGGATTGACTCGCCTCTATTATGTATTGTTTCTCAACTAAGCCATTTCCTGAAACGGGGGAGCTGACCAATTCGACTTTCCATTCCACTGTCATATTATCCAAGCCGATGCATGTTTTTTCAGCCCCGCGAATCCTTTTTATGTTACGGTGAGTGATGCAGGCATCAAGGTTATGAACTTTGGTGACTTTCCACTCCGAGTTTTCACGCCCTTCCAAAAGCCCCGGAGAGCAAACGGGGGGGCCTAGAGCCCGGAGGGCCTTAACAGCCCTCTATGCCCGAGGGAAGAAAAAGAAAGAGCGAGAAAACCTTTCTTTAAGCCTGCAGCAAGCAAGAAAAAAAGATAGGGAGATCCTTTAAACTTGCGGAAAGGATGAGGAAGAGAGCAATTTGGGCAGTTGCTCGTGACTTTGAAGCTCATGGCTCCCAAAATTGCTCGTTGCCCGGAACTGAAAGGTTGACCTCGGTGGTGATGGAGATTACTGACTTGGTAGGGTAAAGCATAGCTCCTGCAAGCAGGGACCTTGCTCTTCTAGCCAACAGCCAAGGATAAGGAGGACAAGGAGGGTAGTCGGAACACAGACAAGAGCACAGCTGACTAGGAGCACCGAGGGCGTGGCTGAAGAAGCCGATCGAAAGCCGGCCTGCGTGAAAAAAATCTGAAAGGAGCGTTGGTTTCATTTTTTCCTCTCGCTCTTTCTCTCTTAGAAGAGGAAGAAGGCAGCAAAAACAGAGACCGCAACCACATCCCTCATTGCTTTAGAGGGGCAGCTCAGCTGTGTCAGCGTGCGTGCAAGTCTGACAGCAGGTTTGTGGTTGGTCTTTGTTGCTCGATCGTTTTCGCAACATTGGGGGGGGATGCACGGTGCAAAGGTTTCCGGATTGTCATGTGCCAAGGAGGGTCAGGAGTTTCGGATGAACATATCGTGGTCGATGGCGTTTGCCCTGGTGAAGTGTTAAAATGCCCGAACGGCTCCTGGGCTGGAACAACAAGTTGAGCTGCATTCAAACAGCAGAGGCTCTTGGACGATGACTGGACGCATCTGTTCCCAACTCCACCTGCGAATTCTGGCAAAAGTCCAACTGCCGCCTTCCAGAAGTGACTTGCTGAAGATTCAAGAGCCAGATGGAAAAGTCTCAGACAGCTGATTTGTACTCAGGTTCCAAGAGGAATTACGGGTCATGGCCGACGAGTGTGATGCCTACAACGCTGCCTCCTCCTCGCGGCCCTTCCCAGAAAATTTCCCGATGTACGTCAACAATCCGAGGCACCGATGTTCGCAGGGGCCGATCGCACATTTTGTTGGGGCAAAGTAAGTCCATACGCCATACGACAACTTGTGACTGCCGGACAGGATCTTGGAGGTCAGCGTCAGCCTCTGAGGAACCCACAGTAACCTGCAAGTTCCAGCACCGCTGCATGCGCGTTCCAAACAGCGGATGCGCATCACCCCCGAAAAGGTTCGATCTTGGGGGCTGAAGTCACAAGTGCTTGGTGCTATGCCACCATCAGTCCTCGAGCTTCAACAAGCACCATAGGTGCCAAGGGGTTGATGTGCCGGAGGCCAAGGGCAAGCAAAACGGGAGGTTAGACGATGTGGAAGCAAGCATCAAGCTTGAGCGGCTCTTTGTGGGTGCGACTGTGTGAGGAGATTTGGGCAGGTAGGTAGGTCGGTTGGCTGGCCGGTTATTTCTTTATTTGTTCGTTCGTCAGTTCGTTAGTTGGTCAGTCAGCTACTTAGTAAGTTTCTTTTTGTTGTGTTTTTTTGTCTTGCGTGCATGTTTGCGTACTTGGCTGCTTGCTTGCTGGCTTGCTTGCTTGCTTGCTTGTTTGCTTGCTTGTTTTTTGTTTGTTTGTTTGTTTGTTTGTTTGTTTCTTTGAGTCTGCTCGAGTGCCTGAACGCCAGCATGGCAATGCAGATCTTCTGCTGATACTGCCGGATCAAGCGTTAGCAAATTAGCATGACTGTCGGCACTATGTGTAGAGTGCACTTCCACCGCGAAGTGCCAACGCAGTCGTCCCATCAGCATCTGAAGGGAAGTCGCCTCAAGCTTCGGATTTGAATTGTTCAGCACACCCGGAACACAAACTTTGCAGGACAGCTTTGTTGCCGCGTCGCCTTTAGTTTGAGAGCGGGTGTCGAGCTGCAAAGCTTTACTGCTTCGCGTGCGATTTTCCGAGCCATGTCTCCACGCGCGCAGGGTTCGCAGGCAGCCGGGGCATGTGCGACTGTGGTACACATATGATATGGCTTCATGCTATCACGCCGCCGAAAAAAGAAGAATGTGAAGGCCCGACGGTCGGCCAGCAACTTCGTGCCCATGGCTGCGGTCCAAGCGACACGTTGACACAAGTAGCTTCCACTTGTTCACTTGTTTCTGGCTGGCTCTGGCACTGGGACAAGGTTGGCAACTTCAGTGACGCCTCCTGAGATAGCTGTGCTTGGGAGTGAATGAGAACTTTCATCGCATGCCAGCAGTTGAACCTTTAGGTTCAGTACAACTTCACTTCAGCATCAATCGCGGTTCATATCCTCAGTGACCCAGGCGCGAAGGGATGCACAACCTCAGCCTGTTGTCTTTTTGGCAGCCTCTTGCAACCGTTAACCAACCCCTTGTTCGATCTTCAGCGCGCAGCTTGTTTCACAGGAGTGTGGAAGTTGCTGGGGGAAGATCAAACTGGGGATCTCTGATGCAGGATACCTTGGCTATGCTCTCCGCGAGGAGCCGAAATGCATCGCTGAGAGCTTCTTTCAGCCTCTCAATCTCAGGAGCCAAAGTGGGCTGATGTCTGGGATCCTAAGAAACAGCGGCGGTTTCTTTCCTAGTGACTTCCGAGATGGGAGCTGAGGACCTGACTTTGGCAACGGTGTTCCTCGGGGCTATGGTCGGCATGTTGGTGATGGGACGTGCAGTGCTCGAGCAGGGACTAAAGCACGAAGGATGCAACATGATGCGACAGTGAAGCCCAGGCCTTGGCGACATGGTGGGCAGAGCTCGTGCGATGCAGGTGCAGTGGACTTGCATGTTGGGTTGCTTCGACTTCGCAGTATATCATTGTATATGGCCTATACAGTGCCGAGTGTTCGCTTTCACTGCCGTCTGCATATGTCCGTGATTCACGCACTGCAACAAGTGCCCAACAAGTTTGTGTTTGCAGACTCCACGTATTTTCCCGTGATAGCTATTTCGACGGGGTGTCGAGCTTTGTCCTTGTGTGCAGAATGATCTGATTAAGAAGTTTTTGCACCCCGAGCAAGAGTGTCAAGAATGCCGGTGCTGTGAAGAAGCACATGCTTAGACGCGCAACCTTGGGTGTGTCTGCATGCAGCAACCAAAAGCAGTCACAAGCGACAGGTTTACTGGCGGCAAGGTAGTATCATGTCCTATCATGAGGCTATTGTTTCTTGGCTGCGAGTAATACCCGTGCTCAACGATGCCGAGGTGACCCTGGTGTTCACTGTGCTTGGCTCATTGATCCCAGCATGTGCGTTCGGGGGTAGCAACTCTACGTGCGCTCTGCTGCTCGCCATGGCGTTCTTGTTCTCATGGATTCTACCCTTGTCCGTTGCAGGTATGCAGTCGTATGCATTGGCCGGATGGTCCTGGGAATTGGTGTAGGCACGGCACGTCTTTCAGTAGACGTCATGCGCACATTGTCGGAGCTACTCAGAATGGGAAGAACCGCCCCTGCAACAAGTCGTGAGAAGGTGGAACCTATCCCCTCTCTGCAGTGAGCTCTGCTGAGGGCTGTGAGGCTGGATCTCAACGGGTTCACCGTCTTGTGGCTTGCTTGTGTGATGATGCTATGGCACCAACAGGAATCGCTTTGTCGAGGAAAGCATGTGGGTCAGGCCTGCGACCAGCTTGTTTTCAGGTGTGGAACTCTGGTGGATTCGTGGCTTCGTGTTTCTGTGCCGGGAGGCTTTTTTCCTGCAGCAATTTGGCCAGCTTGCTCCATACGCTCTGTGCTCAATCCTTTAATCTGCCACGGGCATGTCCGAGGTTGCTTTTGTTGAGAGATCTCATGAGCTGAGTTGGTGGCGATGCTCCTGCTAGCGCTACTTCAGCCTTCCACTCCCGCTGAATGGGCGGCATCCCCGGTTGATAGATCAAGCAGCGCCGCTGTGCATACTGTGCTGTAGTCCGTCGCAGGGGCAGCAAGACAGTCGGCACTCAGGTTCCCCAGCTACAATTTCGGCTGCTGTTTGCACTTGGGGCAGCCCCTGGCCAAGCTGGAACTGTTTACAACTCTTTCACATGCCGTGCGGGAGTGGCAGTCGCTGCTTTTTAGCATGCTGTCCCTGCAGATGTTTTGGCTTCAGGCCTCCATATTATCCTGTCACTGGCCAGGTCCCGCTTGACAGGAATCTTGTCGGTGGCTGGAGAAGGGGCGGGGGAAAGCTGGGCTGCCCGGGGGACTTTGCTGCCTATGGTTTTCTGGACGTGGAGTGGCTCCTTGTCTGAATTTGGTGCAGAACATTGGCAGCTGGTTCCGAAGATGCGTCTGTGTCCACAGGCCACTGCTCTCAGGTGTCACCTAGTTGCCAGTCTGGAGCCACCATGCACATCCATGCTGAAACCTGAGGTGGCACCCTGCTTCTGGTTCCAGCATTGTTCAGCAGTTGTTCTTGCACCCGTCCAGCCATAGGTGATGCTGCCCGAGACCTGGCGCCAATATTCAGCTGAAAGCCAGACCATGGGAAATGCTGAGCCGAGCAAGTGTGCAGCACACCATCTACGGTTCTGCGCCGAGGACACCACTTGGCCATGGGCCGGCAAGCTGCAAAAACTGGGCATGCAGCCCATCTGCATGGTAGACCAGGGGTCAAGGCGGCACCAAAAAGGTCGCTGCTGCAAAGGACGAGGCTCCGACGCAGCGAATCTGCTCCCTGGCAGAGTCACATTCAGCAAGCTCTGGTCGTGGTTGAAGGTCTCATCAGCGGCGGCATCGCAAGCACCGAGCCACTGGGCTCGACTAGATAGGTGTCAAGTCTGCCTTACACGGACCTGCTGCAGTGCTGGATGTGGGGCAGGCATGGCCTGCACATGCTCTTTCGCAAATCGGAATTCAATTCAGCCATGTGCTCCCAGCTGCATCAGGAAGCACATAGCCGGTCTGCGCACCATCGCACTAGGCACCACAGCACGAGGCCCATTTTGTGCCATCGGACCCAACATAGCATGTCAATCAGCCTGCGCTCAGCTGCGATACCATGTGAAGGCATGGCCAAGTGAGGCCAGGCTCCACTAAACCAACCTTGGATTTGGGAGGCCCGCTGATGGAGTGCAAGGAGGGAAAGAGGCAGAGAGAGAGAGGGAGACATTTCGATCCAGCCTCCGCTCGAGGCAATAAAATTCGAAGCCACAGACTTGTTTCCTTGCCACTCACAGGGGAATCCCCTAGCCGTCCTTGTTTCTCTGCAGAACTTCCCTTGTTTGAGTGTGCAATCTCTCAACAAGCTAAACTTGCCTTGTTTGAGAAGTTTTCTCTCCACTGCCTCCCGCACACGTCGGGGGCGCCGACTGGCGCGCGGACAAGGGGGGTCCCCTCCCCTTGTCCATAACCCTGCCGAAAGAAAGAAAGAGAGAGAGAGAGAGAGAGCACATGGTTTAGGAGGGGTGTCTTCGGGGGGGGTTCAGTTCAGGCACACTCTCAGGGCAACGTGAAACCATCCACCCCCCGAAAGGGGCCAACCAGACGTACAGCCACGCGCCGCGAGGGGTCGGCCTCCCAGCCAGGGGGGTTACTAGCAGCCCCTATACCCCGAGCAAGCAAGCAAGAGAGAGAGAGAGAGAAGAGAGACAGAGCACTTGTTGGGACTATTTGCAATTGTAGCCTTTCCATGTAGATTACAACAAAGGCAGATGGCCGTTCCCCCGGGTGTTGTATCGTTCGTCAGCCCAACTTTGTCAACTTTGTTATTATTTTGCTTATACTTCCAGCTGGTTTTGCGTGTCTCTCAACAGGCGTAGCTGCCTTCATGTTGTGAGCCGGTTTCCCAGAGCCTCTCCGCAACAGTCGCGGGCGCAAGAGAGAGCAGAAGAAGAGTAGCCCTGGCGAAACAAAGAAACGGGAAAGTGTCCCATTTCCTATTGTAGATACTCAGTCAGGCGCGGCAAACCGGGCTTCAGGACAACATGGGCCAATGTCCCAAGGTTGCAAGCAAGGAGCGGTCAAAGATGTTGGGTGGCGAGTTTTGAGCACCGAGCCCGCGGAGCCTGAGGCTGGCGATCGTTGGCTTGGTCTGCTGGGTTCCAAGTGGCCGGCAGCGAGCACTAGGGGACCAGCGGCTAGTCGTTGGACACCGAGGTTGTGCTGCCGTTGCAAGGGCCGTAGGCCTTTGGTGGGTGGCAGTGAGAAACTCTTGGAAGCTTTGGACCTCCAAGCTCGAGCAGATATTCATTGCACTGTTCGTGCCGTGTCTGAGACGCGGCACGGCCTCCGCCAAGTGGTAGCATCATTGTGTGACTGCGCACCTGCCGTCCCAACGTGACATGAACCAACAGCTGCAGACGAGACGAGATGCGCATTCGCCAAAAGCTGCAAAATTGCCGTGCTTCGAGCATTCAGCTCGTATTTGCATTACTACAGCCGCTGCTCGTAGGTGCGGTGAACCCCCGTTGCGTTCTTCAGGTTCCTGCTCTTGTAGTTTTGGTGTCCTCCTTCAACGAGCAGGCGCACAGGGTTTCCGAGCAGCTGTCTTGTGTGTCTAGGTCTTCGTTTAAGGACAGGCTGCAATACAAAAATCAGAGACATCCGATTTGGCAGGACTCGGAGGAGTTCACGGAAGCACAAGTGGCGCAAGCCCAAGGCAGCCTGCGGCTGCGCCATGCAGGCCTCGCCTCCACGCTGCTAGGCGGCGGGGGCGGGAGGGAGGGTCTTCTGCAGAAATACAATCAATGCAGAAATTCATCAAAATCGAACACTTCCCACGCATGTACCCTCAAACCATTGCAGTCGCGGCAGCTTGTGGCGGCACCAATGTATTAATGAGGTGTTCAGGTTTTTTGGTTTCGACTTGAAGCGGTCTCGATGGCCATCGCGAGCACTCTGCCGCAGTTTACCGTCCAACTGTTGCCAAGGTTTTCATTTTCTTTGCGCGTTTTCCAGCGTCTTTAAATGATTTCAGCGTCTATAGAGGCACGGCCGGTTCCTGGTGCAGCCTGGCAGCATATAGCTCGCGTAATCTGGCATCCGTGGAAGTCTGCAGCCAGATATTCGTGGTGGTCGAGAGCCTTGAGTGTTTCTGAGAACCCAGTTTTCTATGATACTGCCTTCTACGGCACAACGATCTTCGCGCCGGGGGCTCCGCTTGGGTTCGGTGAAATCCGGGGGTCACTCAGAGAGTCTGAGGCCGACGATCCTCGAACGAATGTGTCTCACAGGTTCCATGGTGGATGGGCGCTGCCACTTGGCTCAAGGAGGCAGGCCGGATCTGGAAGTTTCGAGGGATCCTGGCTTGAAGGTCAGCAGTCGCTGCAGCAGATCTCGCAACAGTCCGCCATCATAACAGCGATGGGCATCCTCCTGAGAAGCTTTTGAAGGTTGCAGTACAGACACCGCCACGACAGACAGTGCATGGCGGCCACACCCATGCAAGGCATCCCGGGCTGCTATGCTGCGATGATGATGATCGACAGGACGCCGTCTCTTGGAGTCTGCAACTCTGGCTTGCCCATTCGACATTGACATTTCCAAGCACAGGTACAGCACAAGAAGCAACACAGCCAGTGCGAGCTGGCAGCTAGCATGTCCATATCGAGCCAGGATGGGTTGCAAACGTCTGAATGCCTACGGCTTCCTGGACTCTCAGCCAAACTTTGTTCACAAAGTTGCTCCAGCTTCCAGGATTCTCGTTTTCTAAGGCTCTCGCAGTGTCTTTCGCCGCGCTGGCTTTGGCCTGGATGCTGGCACCGCAGCTGTAGCTCGCTCAGCTCGTGAAGGCAACACCATTGCGAGCCTATCTGAAACGGATCCGGTGGGCTGAGCCTTCCGAGGCATTTGCTGCACTTCGCCCGCTCCTCAGCATGTGAATGGAATGGCCATGGATAGGATTATTTTCAAATTGAGAAGCTGCGAAATGCTGCGAAGGTGCTCTTTTGCCTTCTGACTTTTCTGCTCAGTTGGGGTCCTAACCTTGGCACCTACGTCAGAGCCTCGCGGCCTTGCTGCCTCGCGCTCGTTGCGATAGAAACCGCAAAGTCGGCACCACCTGAGGTTCTCCCAGTCATCTGCTTCCCGGCGGTCATCCGGAGCACAGGCTGGACACTTACTCATGACTTCGCCATGTGGCTGCGGCCCAATAACGTCTGCGGCCACATTGGGCTGTTGTGAAGGCCACGGCTTATCCAGCGCAGGCGGCAAGGTTGGTGCTGTTGTACGGTGCCAAGCCGGGCGGTAGGGCATGTGTGCCGGGCATGGATCCTCAGATCACCCTGAGGCGGGCGCTTTGATCTTTCCGCCCATCAGCACAGGATCGGCCTGCTGGCACTGCACATGTGGCAGATGCACAGCAAGACAAATTCAGACAACTTCCTCCACGGACATAACTCCAATGCTACCTTCTCGAAACAGGCCCCTGCGGCGTCACGGGCGTGCTTTGGCTCCAAGCCGTGTTTTGCTCAGACGGGCGATGCTGGTCGGCGACCGGACTTGCATCCTGCGACTGGTCGAAGGTGATTTGCCTGCTGGGGGCAGTCGTCGTGCCAGCCTTGGTTTGCGACAGTTCTGCGACAGTACTTAGTGTCACAAGGACCTAGTTCTCGGTATGGAGCGCTTCTCGTCCTCTTCTGCACTCCCGAGTCGTGGGCCTTCCTGAAGCACGACTGGGAATACATGGCATCTGGATCTGGTTGGAGGCTTGGTCTGAGGCTCCCTGCCCACCCTCTCATGCTTTCTCCTGAGTCGCCATGCAGGGGTCCTGTGCTTAGTCGGGTCGCTGAGGCAGCTTCACGTTCAACGTGGAAGTCGCTGGTGACTAAGACCTGCTAAAGGCACAAGCATCTGGTTTGACTGGCAGGCTTGCTTCTGATCAGGCCGGTCCGATCCTGGCGCAAGGGAGCTGAAGTTCCAATCGCGGCGGCTAGGCTAGGAATTGATGCTAATTGCAGCGCTTGGTCACAAGAGAATCGAGCTTGCTGGAAGACAACACCTGATTGTTTCCGTCCAAAGTGGACCGGCATCCCAGATGCTGTTTGCTGGCTTAGATGCCCACTGTGATCTTAATCATGTAGTGAAATATCCAGCTGCGCCCAGCATGCTTGCTGTGCTGCGTGCCAGTTTCAACTGAGCCAAGAGACATGTCTTGATTCTGTGGAAGACAGAAAAGGATTGCCGGGAACATTGAGCTTCACTGATGTGCCCGCCACTCCTCTTGCGTTCCTTGTGCTGGCCGTCTAGCTTCCTTTCTCAGGTCAGAGAATTCAACCTCATTTTTTGGATCGTTTAGAGAGTCGGCTCAGAAACCAGGAGGTGGATTGTGGCAATTGGACATTCCAGCGGCACTCTGGGCCTGCTCAGCCGAACCATCCACATGCCAGCAATAGCGTGGCTGCTGGCCGTGTGCGGGGCTGAGGGTCTAGGAATGTGGCCCTGCTTTGATATTGGTTGCGTGGGCAGTGCAGATCCATCTTGGCAGCCATTTTGGCCAGATGTCCTGATTCAACGAAGTGCCCGTACCATCCATACGATAGCGAAGCTTTCCGCCAAGCATGCTTGGCATGAAGGACAGGCTCACAGAAATCTCAATGAATACCCACTGTGCATGAGCACATGCGCGAGTGTGTACGAGTTCCACATGTATACACGGATTGTAGAAGTTGCTGCGGCTTTAAACAGCGACTAGCAAAAGCGAAGCCAGCTGTCGATTGCATGAGCCGGAGGAGATGAAGCTAATCGCAGAGACGTGCATCATTGGAGGCTGCTACATCCTGATAAGTGCCAGCCTGATCGCCTTCAACAAGTACTTGATGACCCGGGAAAGAAGATCAACTCTTTTTTCGTTATGTAGGTGGCGCATGATACCTTTCTCTAGTGTTTTCCTGAAGTCTGAGGGTGCATCTGGGAACCGCAAGGAATGTGGAGCGTTTCCCTCATCCAAAAGCCATGACGGCAATGCACATGCTGATGACCTCGGTCATGTCTCTGCTGCTCTACACTGCCGCGCCAAGCCTCTATCCAACAATGGGAAAAGCGCGTGAGAACTGGCGGGCACTGTCGGGACCTTGGCTTTGCCTGGTTGAGACATGGGGTGCAACATTGCAGTGGGTGGGCCTTAGGTGTGCGCTGCTGAGAGGGAGAGAGAGAGAACCGCCGAAAACGAAAGGCATAGACCGCTCGCTTTCCAAAGAGGTTGCAGTACATCCTGCCGCTGGGAATGCTGTTTGCCCTGGCCTTGTACTGTTCGAACCGCGCCTACCTCTACTCGAGTGCTCCCGAGATGCACAGAGCAGTTTTTCCCGATCGTTGGATCATACGGGACATGGCGGACATAGCGACAAGCTTTGTCATTCGAAGCTAACAAAAGCGAAGCCCTGAACAAAGCCAGCT
>CAJNJA010002671.1:0-2500 GCA_905231915.1 Symbiodinium necroappetens | reverse complement strand
ACGCTGCAAGGTTTGGGCACACCTTGGAGCTACCGCCAGGCTGAACGAGCAATGAAGGAAAGAGTGGCCCACGCATGCCCACGCTTGAATGATGCACTGGCTCTCAAGCGCGCCCTGTTGAAATACGTCAACCAACACCCAGCCGCAGTCACCACTTTTTTATCTTACACCACTCTCCTAGGGAACCTGCAGGACGAGGTGACTTTTCCTGGTCGAAGTCTTTCCATTGTCTCTAGCATCAGTCTCACGTGATGTGAAAGAAACGTCTACGGAGCCCTCCCTGCCATGGGTGACGACCAGAGCCCAGCCCAGGCGCTGTGGGTGCAGTTTAGGACTACGTCCAAGCAGGCCCGGTGCTGTGATTTTGTTTCAGTTGTAAACTGCGGACGAAGTGCCCTGCTGAGGTTCCCGTGGACGGTTTTTTAGACATAGGTCGATGGCTTCGTGCTGTGAAGGCAGCCTTCGCGCCGGGTCTTGAGAAGGTCTCTGTCGCACGCTTAGAGCTGTACAGCCTGCGCGAAAGTGGCAACCTCCCAGAGATCGTGGCCGACAGCAATCTGGAGTTGCTGACAAGCGGCAAAAAGATCTCCAAGCTGATCTCTTTGGGGCGAGGGCTCAGAGAAAACGATGCGTTCCAGCTCAGGGTAAGAAGCGAGGACAAGGCCGAACCAGATGCATGGGGTGGCAACCACGAGCTGGCTATGGCTGCCGAGAAAGCGGCAGCTGCCGCACGCCTGCATTCCAATGGCGCTTGCGCAGACAGCCATGGCCATGCAGGCTACTGGTGCGAAGTGTGCAGTGCCCGCTGCTCCTCGGCGACGGCATGGAAGCAGCACTATGCTAGCAAGCATCATCAGCGCAGGCAAGGCTCCGCCGGCTCGGAGGCCCAGGCACGGCCCGGCGGGGATTCTGCGAATCCTTGGTCTCGGGGGATGTCGGCGCTCGCACAGTTTCCTTGCCGGCGTGCCGGCACCCTGGACGTTTCTACGAAATTCTTTGATCTGTCCGAATCCCAGAAGGAGCTTCTGAAGCTGCGTCTTGCCAAGAAGCCTGTGTTCGATTGTGGCATTAGCACAATGTCCGGTTGGCTCACGCACTGAAAGTAGGGATTAAGACGCCGAGCTTCTGATGCATGCTGCTTGTCGGACTCCCAGTCGTAACCTCCGTTTCTCAGGTATCTCGTCAGTAGTTTCAACGGCGAGGAGGAGCTCCTGAAGGCTTTCGATGTCTTGTTGCAAAAGTCGGCCGACCACTTACGTATAAAGGAGGTTTTTGAAACCGTCGAAGTTTGGAAGAAGGTGGTTTCACACCTACAACGCTGTAATGCCACGCGGAAAGAGCGTGGTTTGCCCGTCCTCGACCGCATCTACGATGTAGCAAGCGGACATGGGCTGTTGGCTGTTCTGCTGGCATACCGCTTCCCGCGCACGGCAGTGATTGCCCTCGATCTTGAGAAGCGAGCTGGGTTTGAGCGCTACGTAGAGGCTGTGAACAGCTACGGCTCGTGCGTGGAGGGCAACAAGACTTGTCTGGCCAATCTGTCCTTTATAGTCGGCAAGTTCGAGGATCTGAGTGAAGGCCCTGCCAGTGGGATTGCATACGTTTGCGTGCACGGCTGCAACGAGCTGAATTTTGCAGTTCTTCAGCGGGCAAAGGAGAAACTTGCCGCCTGGCTGGTGGTGCCGTGCTGCATACGGGATGGCCTTACTGACATTTGTGTTCGATGTGCTGGCACTGAACAGGGGGACGACTCCCGACATGCGATTATGTGCGGAATCATGGGTGCGCAGCACCAGGCAACCGCCATAGTGGCTGTCGACCGTCGCATCACCAACCGCCACCTTGTTGTTGAAGGAGATGCAGCAGTATGAGGGGCTGCAGGTCATATGGATGAGTCTCTTGGCCGGCCTTCGTCGAACTACCGCCTCGACTGGTGAGGTGCAAGGACCTTGCTCTCGCTCTCGGCGGAAAAACGTGCGGCATGGGGTGCACAAACCTCGGATTGCGGTCTTGAACACGCAAACGCAGGCTTGCACTCGAGATACTGAAGTGGCTGGACGATGCAGAGGCCCTCAAATCATGCCTCAGCAACACGCTGATACCGCAACAGGAAGCAAAATCATGCCAGGCTTCAGTGGCATCTTCCAGCGGCCCAGGCAGGTGTCTTGACGTTCAATGATCCCGACAGTTGTGTTCCTGCTAGGGCGATGGAATCAAAGTTTCGAGGCAGGGAAGAGCAGGGTGCTGGATAGCTTTGTCCATTAAACAAATCACGAAAGCTCGCGTAGCAGAGCTTGAGTTTAGTCTTGCTTTTAGCAGGGAGGCAGTCCAGGGCCAGAAACCAGCGTATTATTGATAGTATCAATTTAGGGGGGGAGGGGGCGTGGGAGCTAAATTGAACGGTTCATACGAGAGCCTGTGGTTTGCCGGGGGGGGGGGATGAAATTGAAAGGTTCATGCGAGTCTCTGGTTTCCTGAGGGGGGGGGAGGGGGGGGGGGG
>CAJNJA010002670.1:0-36973 GCA_905231915.1 Symbiodinium necroappetens | reverse complement strand
TTCTATCTGCTGGGGCGCCGCCGTAGGGTTTCCATAAACCTTAAACCCGAAATCCTAAACCCTAAATCCTATACCCTAAAGCCGAGAATAAGGCGAGTTACAACTAGATGGGTGTAAAATACAACCCGATGGGCAAAAATACACTTCAAGTCTCTAGAAATTGGTTTAGATGAGTGAAAAACACAGCCAGATGGGTGATAACCCCTAACCCCTAAACCCTAAACCCTAAACCCTAAACCCCTAAACCCAACTAGGGTCTTTGGGTCGAGTCTGGGATTCTGCAGTTGGGTTTTTTGTTGTTGAGGCCTCGATGCCAATGGCCAAGGGTCTATGGGTTTCGTTGAGTAGTTGGTTTAGGGTTTAGGGTTTAGGGTTTTGGGTTTGGGTTTAAGAGGGATTGTTGAAAGTGGGATGTGAAAGGATTCCTTGCCAACTTCGCTGTAACCTCTTCGGGCTACAGGTTCGTCAGGATAGTTGGAATGAGACGCCCAGCCGGGCGAGCGGCTGCACCAGGGTCCTTCCAAGCAGCATTGTATGATAGCTTTGTAAGCAGCTATGCCAGCAGATCTGCGGGTCTACAAGACCTGGGCTCAGGAAAGTGCTGTCGCTCACACTGTGGCCTACCAACCGGAATGATCATGTTAAGTATTGCCTACATGCTTTTTTGTACCTACATGACCGAAAGCATACAAACCGAAGTAATCACGTTGTGTATTGCTGTAAGCCTATCGCACCTACATGACCGAAAGCCTTCAAACCGAAATAATCATGTTAAGTATTGCCAACATGTCATTCGTACCTACATGGCCGAAAACAGACAAACCGAAACAATAATGTTAAGTATTGCCTACATGCCTTTCGTACCTACATGACCGCAGGCATACACACCCCAAATAAACATGTTAAGTGCTCTTTCGTGCTAGGGCGCAGAGAGAGGGACGAATCACGACCACTATTATCCAGCTTTGGTGTTGAAACGGCAAGGCTGTATTATGGGTTTTCTGCAGAGCATGTCCAAACTTATAAAGGCGCAGCAATAGCCAGTTGTAGTTTCTCCGGTTGAGGCCAGCCCACAATAGTGCTTCAGTTGTGTTTCCCATCGTGTGGTTGTATTTTCTCCCGGTTGATAGTATTTCGACACGGTCGTCCCTGAAGTCTAAACCCCAAAATTCCAAACCCTAAACCTCCTGAAGCCCTCAACCCTGCGTTGCGAAGTCGTAGAGCCCTAGCAGTCCTGGACGTCTACCTTCGCAAACCCCGATTACCGAAACCTAGTTCTCTAAATCTGGGGTCCCGTCTGGAGTCTTTTTTTTATATAAGGGTGCGGTACTGTATAGGGGATCCAAAAAAGGATGCTAATGTAGAGAATTACCCATGTAGCCCCAAGTCTTGCAGTTTAAGATGAGGGTTTAGGGCAGCTGCAAGAAGAAACCCAAATAAAGCCCTAAACCCTAGAAGCCACACCCAGCAGCTCAAACAGGAGGGCGTGCATGCTTCTCTGAAGCGGTCCCCCATCGGCGTGATGATGAATCTGGGGCCGTCGTGGCTAGGCTTCTTCTTTCTTGGTGTCCAACAAGGACAGTACTAAGGAAGACCATACTTAGCCCTTAATATTCCTATTCCTTGGGGTTTCCTATTACATGACTCTTGACATACTTATAACTTATACTATTTCTCACCCCAAAGCCCCCAAAGAAGCTTGTAGGGATGTTACGACCTCAAAAGTTTCTGTTTAGGTGCTCTGGTGTTCCGTCCGAATCCATGATTGCGAGAGCCTTTCAAACGGCCCTCTGGAGCGGGCGAACTAAGCCTAACCCTAAACCCTAGACCCTAAGCCCCTACACCCTTGACCTTCCAAAACTCCTAAACCCTGCACCGACGCTGTTTAAGCTTTATGGCTTGTGCAGGTTTCGGGGCCATGGGTTATACAGTTTTAGGGGTGCGGGTTTATGTAGGGCTTAAGGTTGTAGGTTTTAGGAAGCCAACCCCTGTAAGATCCTGGCCCAGGAACTATCCCTTCAACGAGACTTACGCCACGCTCATCCCTGCAATTCTTATGGGCAATTCCGTGGTGATGAAGGCGGGCTTACGGTTCCTTCAGGAATTGTACTATAGGGGCCTAAATAATTGCCTCTCCTGTTTTTTGGGGGTCGCTATTATATTGATATTATAGTATACACCAAAACCCTATTCTAACTATTAAGGCCCCTACATTACCTTCAACAAAGCATTCTTTCAAGGCTTCTAAGGCAATCCTGCAAGCTTCTAGAGGGGTTCTTTATGGATTTGGGGTTTAGGGTTTAGGGTTGAGGGCCGGTTTGGAGTTTATGGCAGTTTAAGGCTTTTCAATTCAGTTCGGGCTTTCCGGCTTTATGGTGAAAGGTTTGGGATTTAGGGCCTTGGCGCTTGCTGTGGAATGCTTTTCTACACAAGATGTATGATATCTCAACAAATCTGTCTTCCCCATCAAGCACCAAGCCCCCCAATCTCAAGAATCTTTAGCTGTTGTAGAGCTTTAAATATCGAACCTCAAGTCTCCTATAGAAGCCCAAATATCTACTGTAGTAAGTTAGGATTTAAGAGTTTAAGGTTTAGGGTTTAGTTAATTATTGTTCCCTTAAACCCTCCTTTAAACAACAAACTAAGGCCCCCCATAGTCTTTGGACTTCTTGGTTTAACCCAAGGGCCCTACGACCCGAGGTGCCGAACACAGGTGGCTTGGCTCATTTCCTCACCATGGAGCTCTATGCGGAATGCTTTCCGGCCGGTGTGTTTCGGCTGCACGGGCCCCTAATTCCTAAACCCTAAACCCTAAACCCAGCCTAATTCCTAAACCCTAAAACAAGTCTAAACCCTAAACCCCAAGCCCAGCCTGCAAACCCTAAACCCTGAACCCCGGCCACTGCACTAAAAAAACAAGCCTTAAACCCCTTGGAGCTCCGAAAACTTTGGGCCATGGAAGAGAATTGCATTCCTTCGTCGTAGGATAGCGGTTTAGGGTGTAGGGTTTAGGCTGTAGGGTTCAGGGTAAGTTTAGGCTTTAGGCTTTATAGGGTCTAGGCTTTAGGGTTTAGGCTTCAGGGTTCACGGCTCAGAGTTCAGGAGCCGTTGTACTGATAGCGATCTCCGGTGCATCTGCGGTAGTCGTAGTCATGGTTATGAATACGGCGGCGACGGCGACCAGTGATGGTAATACAACAGTGCAATCGTGAGAACACAGTGCGACTATGTTATGTGTATATATACATATACATATACATATACGTACATATACATATACATATACATATACATATACGTTCTTAGATACACATACATACGATATCAAGCTTCACTAGACAGTTTCTCAGGTCTTGTAGGGCCTGCAGAGGTCGAATGCCTTTGCTTTTCGAGTGGCATCTCCCTTTTACCATGAAACAGGGACGAAAAGGGCCCTAAGCCCTAAACCGTCTAAGGGTTGAAGGATTCTTAGGTGGTTTTGGGTTTAGGGTTGAGGTTTAAGGGTTAGGGCCTACTTGTCTAAGCCCTATAAAACCCTAAAAGCCTCAAGCCGTAAACTCTAGAACCCTATAGCCCTCAACCCTTGTAGTACCCTTATAAACCCTGGTAATCCCAAAAGGGACCCGGTATAGAGATCCTTGAGTGGACCCATAGATTCACCAACCCTTATGGAACACTTATCATCATCAATATGGGAACCCTTATAGAACCCCAGAAGAACCCAAAAAGAAACCCCGTAAGACCCTCGAACAATCGAACAAGTGAAGTGCCGGGAACCCCTGATAGAAACCTTAAAGGAGCCCTTAAAAGAACCCTAGCACCCTTAAAGGAACCGTTAAAGGAGCCCCAAAGCCCTCATCAAAGTGAAGGCTCGGCGCCTGTACCTTATAGGCGCTATACACTCTGAACCCTTTGTAGGATCCTTAAAAGAACCCTAAAACCCAAGTAGAACCCCGAAAAGAACCCAAGAACCCTAAAGCCCAAGTAGAACCCTCAAAAAGAACCCTAAAACCCAAGCAGAACCCTTAAAACAGAACCCTAAAACCCAAGTAGAACCCCCCAAAAAAAAAACTAAACCCTAAACCCTAAACCCTAACCACCCCCCCGCAAAAAAAAAAAAAACTCTTTCGAGAGGGCCCGGGTGCCTGTACCAGCTCTGCTCGGCGGCCTTCTGGAGGCTCGGAATCTGCCAGAAGTCGGCCAGCACCTGGGCTTTTTGGGGGCTTAGGGGTTTTAGGGTTTAGAGCTTTGGGGTGTGGGGTTTAGGGCTTAGGGTTCTGGGCTTTTTGGGGCCGTAGGGTTTTTATAGGGTTTAGGGTTTAGAGCTTAGAGGCTTAGGGCTTTAGGGGTTTAGGGATTTTAGGGTTTAGAGCTTTGGGGTGTTGGGTTTAGGGTTCTTGGCTTTTTGGGGGCTTCGGGTTTTAGGGTTTAGGGTGTTGGGTTTAAGGGTTTAGGGGTTTAGGGGTTTTGGGGTTTCGGGGTTTTGGGTTTCAGGGTTTAGGGTGTTGGGTTTGTGCCCATAAGGATCGCTATAGCCGTAGGGCCGTCGAAGCCTTTTGGGTTCCTTTACAGGGATCTATTAGGGTTCCTACAAGCGTTTAAGGTTTAGGGGTTTAGGGGTTTAGGGTTTATGTTTTAGTCATGGTTCCTGTAAGGGATCTTGCAGGGTTCTCTACAGGGGTTCAGGGCTTAGGGCTTGGGGGTAGGGGGTTTCGGCTTGGGGCGGTTCGGATTTTGGGGACAAGGCAGGTCTTCGCCCTGCGGGGGCTTGAGGCTTTGGAGGGCCTCAATGCTTAGAAATGGGCTCCATGGGCTAGATTATGCTGTAGCTGCATGTGATAAGGAACCCCAAGGAGGTATACTTGGGAGATGCCATGGACCTGGAAAGTCATGGTGCGCTTTCTCCTGCTATTTGAAGGCAAGAGTTGCTGAACATGCCAAGCCGAAAGTTGGACAGAAAACGGCAAGCCAGAACAGTGTTGACGGGTAGCAACTAGTAGCTAGAAAATGCAAGGAACTTCCATGCCTTCCACGACAGGTAGAGTTGCCTCCATCTCTGGTTTTGATTTTCGTCTGAAACGTCTGAAACTGAATTCCAAAAGCCTTGAACCCAAACCCCAAAACAGCAAAGCCTTGATGCCCATGAACGTCTTTAGAAGTGCATTGAGTCCGCTTCCTCCGGAACACCATTCAGGAACCCCAGACCCGAGACCCTGTGCCCTAAAGAACGCATGACACGGTGACCGCAAGCTCACACAGAGGTCAAGGCACGGGACATGAAGGAACAGGTAAAATTGGCACAATTTCTGAACTATTGCAACTATTGAGCCGTAGACTGACTGAAATATTCAAGCCCACGAAATCTGAGCCACGGCGCCACAACCTCACTGAGCATGCCTACTTCCACCTGGCAGCTGCCGGTGTAGAGGAACTCAACAACTGCCTTGACCACCTTGCTGCAAGCGACTTTTTGAACGGCTTGGCAACAGGGCCGTCAGAATTCGACTGGGGTTTCGTATAGCAGCCCAGAATTTCGGTAGAGAAGTTTGAGGAGTCACATTACCGGCATTTTAGGATTCTGTAATAGAGTCCCGTTTACGCTTTGTGCGTGAATTTGGGCCGGGGAGTTTGCAGACGCTCAGGCATGGCAGGACCCCAAACCGTGCAACAGAAACTTTGTTTAGCCCTAGATAAGACCAACCCTAACCCTAATCAACACAGTGGCCCAGCCCCAAATGCCCCACAGCCCGCATACTCTCAGCCCAAAGCCCTCAACATACGCAGGGGCCTCAGGGGCTTGGGGGCAATATATATATATATCTATCTATCTATCTATCTATCTATCTATATTATATATATATATAAACGTACACACACACATATTGCAAGTATGATCAGGAGCGCTAATCCTGGCTTCCAGACCAGTGAAACCCTAGTCCGGGTTCCCTAATGTAGCGGCCTTAATAAAAAGAATGGGTTCGGGGCGCCATTATACTATGATTTTAATTAGAAGCCCCCAGACTCGTATCGGGAATAATTTAGGCCCCTACATCAAACCCCGAATCCGGGTTCCCTATGCAATGCAATGCTTTCATGGTGTCTATCGAGATCATGCTCGTGGACGCAGCGACTCCTGTGAGCACGGGGGCCTTAAGCAGTCGAATAATAGGTTTGGTGTTAAGGGTTAAGGGTTTAGGGTTTTATTTTAGGGTTTAGGGTTTATAGGGTCTACTAAGATTCTACTTTAGAATTTATAACGTATTACAGGTTGGGGTGTTGCCGCGGTACGGCCTCACGCCGCCCTGAACCCTGACACCCTAAACTGGCCCTACACCCTGAACCCTAAACTCCCGAAACATCCCGAAACTCGAAAACCTGAGCCCCAATCCCCTTTAAACCCTATAAACCCCTAAACCCCTGAGCCCTAAACCCAGACACCTTACACGATCTGGGTTCCTAGCAATGGGTTCGCAATAGGCAGGGAGCTGAAGGTGTAGGGCCCAAGCTTTCATAAACAAAAGAGGGGCTTAGGGTATAGGGTTTAGGCCTTTAGGGGTTAGGACTTACGGGCTCAGGGGGTTTATGGCTCAAGGGCTTAAGGAGTTTCGGGTTGAACCCACAAACCCTAAACCCTAAAGGTTTAGGGTCTATCAGCTTTAGGGCTCTAAACTCTATAAACGCAAACCCTAAGCTTACTAAACTAGAGCCCCAAACCCCTAAAGGTTTATAGGGTTTATAAGGTCTAAGGCTCTAAACTCCATAAAACCCAAGCCCTAAACTAGAGCCCCAAAGCAACTCTAAGCCCACGAAGAAACGCCCGGAGATGATCTGCAGAGACGCCTGGGAACTCTGGTCTAGGACGTTGCTGGACGACTGCAGGCCATCACTGAAGGCTCCGCTGAACCTGGTAGGGTTTTATAGATGGTTTACAGAAGGGGGTATAGGGTTTATAGAGGGTTCAGGGTTTATAGAGGGTTTGGGATTTATACAGGGTTTAGGGTTTATAGGGTTAAACTATAGGGCTGCATGGATTCGTTCTGGTTGAGGGTTGTTGAAACATACTGTTCCGGCAGCAGCTTGTTCGACCTGAAACGGACCTGAAGCACTAAGTGCGCAATGATCCCTATCATCCTAGAGAGTCTACCTGAAGGCTCCCCCAAGCAGCTTCAACTACAGCGTCAAGTCCACCAATAGAGACCAGATGGTTGCATTGCAGGCGTCATAGAAGCTTTGGATAGATGTTGGTGAATACCTGGAACTCTCTCTACCTACAGTTTAGCAGCCATTACCCCTTCATGAGTAGGTAGAACCCATACAAAAACTGTAGGTTTTTTGGGAGTCCCAGGTAGAACTAATTAAACTAAGACTAAGAGGCTTCACCCGGTGGTTCGGAAGCCAAGCTTTGGTCTCTAAAGGACCCGCAGGCCGAAAAAAACCCGGACCCTAAACATTAAACCCCAAAACCCCCAAAATAGTGCCCCTATAGAAACCCTTATAGTAAATCTTATAGTAACCCTGAAAGTAACACCTTATAGTAACCCCTTATAGTATCCCCTTAAAGTAAACCTTTATAGTACCCCCAAACCCTAAACCGCAAGACCTCGCTGCCCCTGGTAGACGCTGCGCAGTCGCGGGTTTTGGGTTTAGGGGAATCCTGAACACCTCAGCCCAGGCCCACACCAAAGGAGCAAAAGTCAACCTTAAATCCCACACCCAAACCCGAACGCCCCAAAACTTCAAAAAGTCTGAACCCCGCACTACCTAAAGCCCTATGCCTTAAGAGACTAGCCACTTGCAGCGCATGAAGTCGGACAAACTCGACAGGATCTCCTGGAGGTCAGAAAAGGGGGTCTAACAGAACGAACCTTTGGTTGCGGGGTTCCTAGTCCTTGTTCGTTTTCCCGGGCAAGCCGTATAGTTCCGTAAAAGTTTCAGCTAGTGCAGGTATTCGAAAATCATCCGGTAGGGAGAAGACTCCTAAACACAAGCCGCTTCCCAAAAGCCTAAAGCCTCTTCCCGAATCAATTTGGAAGAACCCCGAAACTCTGCGGCGTGCATCCAGAATACTGCGGCAGAGCTCTGGCATCCTTAAAGCCCCTACCTATAGTCTCCATTGTAGTTCCTTTTTGGGGATACCTTTTAGGATCCTTAATATAGAATTGGTTAAACCAAAAAAAGGAACTACAATGGAGACTATAGGTAACCCTCATAAAGGGCTCCAAAGGTGGGAGGAAGGTAGGTGATCCCCAAACTGGAGTCCTCACACAAGGGGAGATTCTAAATCCTTCCGACCTTCATCCCACCTTTCGAGGCGCCTGATAACCCTATGCGCCACCTCAGTCCTATGAGTAGAACGCAAGCTGCAGTTCAAGGCCGCACTTCGGAGCTCGGAGCTGTAGGCAAGAAATCCCAAGCCCTTTAGGGTTTAGGGCTAGGGTTTAGGGTTTATAGGGCCTGGGAATGTTTGAACCCTCAATCCAGTTCTGCAACGCCGCAATGGCAACAAAAATCCGCACCGAACGACTCGCCAGCGCGAAACTCCAAACCCTGAGCCCCAAACCCCCAAAGCCGGAAAATCCCTAACTAAGACCAGCTTCAAAATCCCCCAAGGCACATTTCAAGCTGCGGCCCGGGCCCCCAACAAAAGCCTTCAAATCGATAGAATTACCACGGCTTAGAGTTTAGAGTTTAGAGGAACACCTCCAAGGCCCCTGCAACCCGCATGGAATCCTTGAAAGAACCCTCAAAGCAAGCCTTAAAGAAACCCCCTTAAGCCTCAACTCTACCCCAACTAACCCTATAAGACCTCTAAACCCTAAGCACTTAAACCCCCTAAAACCCCCCCTAAAATTCCTGAAACCTGCTTGAAGGCTCCTTGTGAGCTCCGATCTTCACTGGCGGCTGCCCAACAGCTAAGATGAGATCCGGATGTCGAGCTCGCTTGGCGGAGCCCTGGCGAAAAAGGGGGTTCGGTTTCTTCCGGGGGTGGAGGGCAGTAGGGTGTAAGCTTTAGCCTTATAGGGTTTATAGGTCTCAGGACTGCATCAGAGTTCTGGGATTTCGGGCCCATAGATCGCGAGAAGCCAGGTGATTTCTGTGCGGAACTCCGAAGGCTTGGTTTGGACTAGGTGACCATTTCCTAGGGCTCCAGTTACCTAAATAGAGGCTAACTAACTATTTCCATGTACCCCAGTAACCTACTAAGCCCTAGGGATTTACAAGACTTTCATGACGGAAGCCCCTGCGAAGCTCTCGCGATTCGAAATCCTGCTCGTCAGTAGCAAGTTGGAAACAACACAGCAACAAGTTTCCTCATCAAAAGCAAGTCCGTGGTATCCTCGTAGAGGCTGCGCAGCAGTGCTCCACGTACATGGGGCTTGATCACATCTTCACCTGGGTTTCGGGTTTGTAGGGCTGGGCACAGACCGAGTATTCGAATGCCTGCTTCCGTGGATTCATGCACAGATGTACCTATACATGGCTATCAACGTTTTGTCATATACACACGTACAATCATACATGTATGCAAATGTATAGGGCCTACGGCTACATAATTTTGACCACAAGACCGGTCCCAAAGCAGCAACAACACGGGCGGAGCATGCTGCATGCATGTATGAGATGTGGTGTGATGTACAACATTGTACCCCTCTGCTGCTTTCTCTCTTACATTGCAGGGGCAGTTGTGTCGTGAAGAAAGGTATGCCTGAGGCTGCAACAGGGCCGGAGCATACCCCAGATACGGGTGTCATGCAGCGCCAGTATCATGGATTCTGCATCCTCCCATATGGCCCAGCAGTGACAAGATCAGGGCTAGATTCTTCTAGCCTAAACTTTATACTTCCACTCATAAGCATAACGGGTACTCTTTCGTGTCAATGAGGTCGTCCTTAAAAGCGGTTGTGTGCCGCTGGTGCTGCTGGGCCCTGAGCCGCACAGCCCTATCTCCCATACGCCCCTGTGCTTGGGCTTCCCGAGTTACCTCAACAGAAAAAGGGGCCTTATAATAATTACCTATCTTTGGAGAGGGGGTCCGTATTATAGCTATAGTATAATATACCCCAAAACCCGATTCTAATCATTCAGGCCCTCCGTTAGTTAAGAGCACCTCTACAGGGCTTAGCGTTTAGGGAGTCCAAAGAAGCTTGTCATATCCTGTAATGTAGGGAGGCCTCATCGAATTTAACAGGTCCCTGCGGCGATATCACCATATCGGGGCCTCCAGGCGATAAGTACTACCACGTATTACCCTAAACCCTAAACCCTGAACACTAAACCCAAAACCCTAAACCCTGAACCCTAAACCCTGAACCCTGCACCCTAAACCCTAAGCCCTACTGTATTCCGGCCAAGCAGCCTGTTCTGACTCGGGCCCGAAACTCTACATCCCGAACTGCAAGTTACATGTAGGGGCCTGAGTCCTTCTACCCTAACCCCGCCCCCCAAAAAAAAAGAAAGAAAAACTAAAACCTAAACCCTAAACCCTTTGGGGCTCCTTACTATCACTGTACCATAAAAGCCCCAAAACCCCCTTCTAACTACGTATTCTCGTGAAGGCCCGTGAGCCCTAAGCTCTGAAACCCTAAGACCTGAAACCTTAAACCCTGAAGCCCCGCAAAAGCCCTTTATAGAAGCCTGATATTATAGATCCCTTATATGGTAGAACCATAGGTGTTATAGAACCCTGCCTTACATTATAAGAGATCCCTTCTAAGAACCCGTCGTATAGATGCCTGTAAAGGAAGCCCCTCGCCCCCACCCCCCACCCCCCTAAACCCTAAACCCTAAGCCCCCCCCCCTTTTTCCAATGATGCCAAGAGGCTCAGGGGACCCAACTGCCCTGCGACACGGACTGCGGCCTGTGGAGCCCCAGGGCTCCAGTTACCTAAATAGTAGGTTACTGGGGTACATACTTTATAGGAAGTAACCCACTATTTAGGTAACTGGAGCCCTAGGGGAGGATGGCTTACTTCCTTTGGCTTAGGCTTCAATCGCATGTGGGGGTTTTAGGGTTTAAGGTTAGGGTCTTTTTTTTGTTGAAGGTTTGGCGTTTATAGGGGTTATAGGGTCCGGGTTTAGGGGTTTTGGGTAAGGCTTAGGGTCTAGGACTCGGGATTCGGCGGCTTAGGGCTGAGAGGGAAAGAAGGGCTTCTGGGGTCTAGGGTTTACAAGGGCTTAGGGGAGTACCGGTCCATTTACCGCTCACAGCTTCGGGTTCAAGGCTCAGCTATCGAGTTGGGGTTTGTGCAGTTTGAGGATGCTGCAGGGGCCTGAATAACTAGAACAGGGTTTTGAGGCGTGGTATACTCTTGTTACAATAAGGAACTCCATGGAATACTATTGGCTATTTCCCGGCCCCTATATGAAGATTTGGGAACTTGGCTTCGGATTTTGGATGATCGAACTTAGCATTGGACGAACTCAGGATGGTTTGGTCGAGAGCACTGGTTTTCCGCAAAGTTGAGACGCAACAGTCAAATATTGCTTTTGAGAGGAGGTATCTTATGACTCAGGGTCCAGGGTCTATCTAGGGATGCCTCATTTTCTGAACCGCTTTGTCACAATGTGATGCGTAACGGTCAAAGGCCCTACGAGTTCGGATTTGGTCCCCTTTGCGGCGGGTTTAGGGTTTAGAGTCACTCAACATCCCGAGACAATACAAAAAAAAAACAACTCCAGGCGATTAATAAAGTCCACAAGCAATGAATCTCATAAGCTCAGAAAACCAGGCGTAACAGTTGTAGCAGGGGCCTCCAAAAGCTCATCGGGCGGCCAGGACTGATTTTTCAGCAGGACCTCGGGTACGTGTCGCAGGACATCCATGCGAGCACACCGGAGTTTTCGGCGTGTGTGCGGCTCTGTTGGCCTCGAGAAAGCCCTTGTACTAACTGCACTAGCTTCCCCAAGCCCTCTCTATCATACTATGCCTATGCCCGCTAAATGTCGCTATATTATACGCCTATAGAGCTATATTCTACTACCATCTATTTATCTATCGATCTGCTCACCTATCTAGCTTGCTGCCTATCTATCTATATGTATGAATATATGTATATATATATATATGCATGCATGCATGCATGCATGCATGCATGCATGTATGTATGTATGTATGTATGTATATGATGTTTGCCCAAACCCTCTACACTGAAACCTTTGCAGATTCAGGAGGTGATCGTCGGGGGCAGGCGTGCGCATTGAGGAGCTCCTGAAAAGGACCAACATAGGGCTCTTACTATGGAGCTAGGACGGGTTTTTGCAAAGGTATTGAAACTCTCATGGGTTCTCAGGGTTGTAGAGGGTTGTGTGTAGGACCTTAACAATCAGAATAAGGTTGTGGAAGCTTTTCCAAATAGAATTTAGCGACTACTACAGTGGGTCTTGCCGTAAATACTCTGCAGCCACCGCCATGAGAGTGTGACATACAAGGGTTTAGGGAGTTTAGGGTTGTTAAGTAGGATTTGTGCCATCTCGCCTGGAATTCAAAAATCACCCCCCCCCCCTTTCGCCCAGTGCCAGTAAGGTGCCATCACGCCTTCACCCGGCTGCGGTAAGGCCTCGGGCAGTTGGGATGCAGCGTTCAGACCAAAGGTGAAACAGCGGGCTGCTGCGCCGACTACATTGACTTGAGCTACCCGCATCGCAGCAAAACCCTTGGAGAGCCCCAGCCTCAACCTTCAAACTTTAAAGCCCGAACGCCTACACCGTAAAACCCAACAGCCAATATGCAAACCCAAACCCTCACAGCTATGCACTTGACCTCTTCCGCTGTTGGTGCTGCTTGAGCGGGGGCTGCCTGGAGCAGCTACAGATTTGTTTAAGAAAAGGGGTTCGGGCTTAGGGTTTTTCCATCTTGAAATCCTCCATGTCGAGTACAGGGTCCCAAATTTCGGCATCTATTTTAGATCCTCCCAGGGGTCGGTCTGGCACGGACAGTGGGTAATCCTGAGCACCAAAGGGTACCTGCTGAAGGGATCCCTACACCCTGAATATAGATTCCTTTAAAGAGCCCTTTTGAGGGATTCCTACTTTCTGGATCTTCCCACGGCTCTGGGTTGATGCCTAAACCCCAAACCCTGCAGTAACCCTTCTAGTAACCCTGATAAACCCCTAAACCCTAAACCCCTAAACCTCCAAACCCCAAAACCCTAAACCTAGAGATCAACTGCAGCACCAACAAGTCTTCCGGAAGAGCGCTTGCTGTCAAGGGCAAAGCACTTGCAAGACTGCGAGCCTTTGTAGGGTTTACGGCTTATAAGAGTTACTATAAGGGTGCTATAGGCGTTACTATAAGTTATGCTATAAGGGTTACTGTAAGAGTTACTATTAGAGTTAAAGTTACCATATAAGGGTTACTATAAGCGTACTATAGAGTTTAGGAGTTTAGGGTTTGTGGTTTAGGGTTTGGGGGTTTGGGGTTTTGGGGTTTAGGGTTTTCGGGGTTTAGGGTTTCGGGGTTGCTCCAGGCTTCAAACTGGCCTGCACCCCCGGTCCACTGAAAGCAAAAACCCCCAAAACCGCACGGTCTAGGCATCGCAGCTACAGCAAGCAAAGGCAGACCCTAAACCTCAAAGCCATATCACAACCCGAAGCCCTAAACCTCTGAACCCCCAAACCCTGATCAAACCCTACACCCTATGGTACCCTTCTAGCTACCTTTGTAGCGCAGGAAGATTAGCGCTGAGCTCATGGGCCCATGGGGCTCTGTGATTGAACTTGAAGACCGAACATCTATGAACGACCTAAGCCATAATATTGATTCTTTAGGGTTCGGGGTTTATAGGGTTTTAGGATCATGGATAGTAAGCGTGTAATTATAAGCAAAAGCGGCCTGAACCCGATACCCTACACCTTGAAGCCCCAAGCCTCCGACACCCTAAAAGTCGGAAACCGTAAAGCTCCTCTACCACCGGCCACCAGATCCATAAACGCTGAGCCTGAAACCAATCCGCTTCACCATGCATAGGCATCTGAAGGGTTCGGGGCAGGGTTTCTTGGGATGCCTTGGGCTACAAACCGCGCTAGAATCACATGGCTTCCTGCCACTACTGGCACATATAAAACCCAAAAAAAAAACGACAGGAAACCACCATTCCGACCCCCCCTACAGTGCCAGGCCTCATCGGGAACCAGGCCGGTAGCTTTCAACGCAGCCTCGACTTCCTGCGCGGAGGCGAAAACTCGGACCCCTTTTTGAACCGAGCTTCGAGCTGATTCAAAGGGGTCCTACGGTTGATGATGTAAATCCTGCCTTACCCATAATAATAATAAGGAACAGGAAAATACCACAATTCCCAAGATTTAGGGTCTTTGAGGAAATGCAGGGTTTAGATCATCAACAGTTTTTAGGGCTCTTTAAATGGGGACAAGGGTTCTTTAAAGGGATCCTAGGGTTGGCGGAATACAGGCCTGGCTTATGGCTTGTGGCGAGCTCAAAGTTTATGGGGCAGCCTTGGTTTGAATAGCGTCTGGGCTACGTTCGAACCGGAATTGTCGGGTGTATATGGGCCTCGTGTTCGCAGGGTTTAGCGCGGAAGGGTTCGGAGGGTTTTGAGGTTTGGGATCACGGGTTCAAGCCTGGGTGTCCGGCTTCGAACTCATGGTCCTTCGTTGGGGGGTCCTTGGACTTATCGAATACTTGGTTCTGCTACTGTTCTGATCATCATCGCGGGTGGAATGGAAGCAACTTCTACAGGGAACCGAAAATTTCTCACTTCAACCCCTAAACTGGCCCTAAACCCTAAACAACCTTGTTCATTGAGGGCTTCCTGTCGGCTCCCCAAGAGGCTTGGGAGATCGAGGGGAAGCTCGTTGTGAACCCTTGTCCTTTCTGCAGGTCGGTACAGAGCAGGGCTTGCGGGGCCCAAACCAAGGAATAGGCCCTAAACCGTAAAACCGTAAAGCCTAAAACCCTAAAACCCGAAACCCCAAAAACCCGCAAACCTAAAACCCGAAAGCCCTAAACCCTAGAGCCCTAAGGCCTAAAACCCTAAAGCCCAACCACTCCCGAGGGCTTCTAGTTGCCTAAGGAATGGGTTGCTAAGTTGCATGCGGCTGCAAAATGCAGCCCGGGGCTGCCGCCGCAGCTCTAGATCACGATGCCCGCGGCTGCAGCAGCCGGTCGATCGTGTCTTGCCACATCGCCCTGATCATGGCGCTGCCGGAGGGGATCAGGTCCCGGCCCTGGTCCTGGCCCTGAGCCAGGCTGCGACGCCTTCGCGGAGCCCTCGTCTCCTCGGCCCGAAAGTGGTCGCTCGGGACGTCCGAGTCTGCTTCCACGTCGCCTCGGAGGTACGCACTGTGCTCCTCCTAGCCTTGGTCCCAGTATTTCTGCAAGAGGCATTGTCTCGAACGCCGGTGGGAGCGGTAGCCTGCGATGGTCGGGCAAAGCCATGCGAAGCATCGCCTGCACTGGCACGTGCGAGACGCGGCGTTCCGCCTCTGCCTCGCCCGCTTCGGTGCTGGGTCAGCAGGCTCCGCCCCTGTGGCCTTAGCCTTCGCTGCGCGGTTCAGGGTTTAGGGTTTCGGCCTAAACCCTAAGCTGGCCCTCATCCCTGTAGTCATTATAGGGGCCTTAATAATTAGAATAGGCTTTTTTGGGGGGGGTAGAGTTTACTAGAACTACAATAAGGAGCCCCCCAAAAATAGTATTGGTAATTAGCCAGGTCCCAAAGAGCTCGAGCTTACACCTTTGCAAGGCCTGATCAGGGATCATGCAATCCGTCAAGGGTGCAGATTCCCTACACCCCAAACCCTAAAGCCCCATCAACCCTAAACGCCTAAAGCCCATAAATAAGCCCTAAACCCTAAACCCCCTAAACCCCCTAAACCCCCTAAACCCTAAACCCCCTGTTTCTGTTTAAGTGTGATGACCTAGATCCTTCCTAGAAGCTTCGGGGTTCAGGTTTCGAGGCTTAGGGCACCGGAGAATGGATGGAATCGCAGCCGGGCCATCGAGAAACCCAGCTGTATTAAAGGAAACTACAGGTGGGGAGTTTAGGGTATTTAGGGCTTCTATAAGGCGTCTATCAGGTATACAGACCTTCTATAAGGCTCCTATAACGGTAACTACCCACCTGAAAATGTCCTAGACCCATTGCCTCACAGATCTGCTAGCCTTCTGTGTCTCAACGCCCCAAACCCTTACACCCTGAAGGCAAAGAACCCTGAAACCCCACAGCCCGACAAACCCTTGCAACCTAGCCCCACCCTAAAGCCTAAAGGCCTAAAGCCTAAAGGGGCCTAAGCCCTTAAACCCTAAAGCCCTAAGCCCTAAATCCTAAACCCTAAAGCCTGAAGCCCTAAAGCCCCTTACTAGAACAGTTTAGATCCTTTTTTACAGGAGCCCTGAAACCCGCTAAAAAAAATCGCCCGCCTCCACCGTGAAGACCAGACTCCGGTAGGCCCGTCCCTCTTTCGCCCAGCGGCGGAGAAGTGCAACAGACCTCGGGTTGCGCCCAGAGAGCCCAATACCCCTTAATTAAGGAATATACCTTTAAATCATAATATTAAGGCCCCCATAATTTAAGGTATATTCCTTAATAATTCCCTTATGGAGCCCTTATAGAGACCCTGTAGATCCCTTTAAGGCCCCCCATAATTTAAGGTCTATTCCTTTATTAAAGGGGTATTGGGCTCTCTGGGAGGTTCTAGGGCTCAGGGTTAGGACTGGGGGTCCGGGTTTAGGTTTGGGAGTTTAAGGTTTAGGGCTTTAGGATCTAGGGTTTTTAGGTTTGGGAGTTTAAGGTTTAGGGCTATAGGATCTAGGGTTTAGGTTTGGGAGTTTAAGGTTTAGGGCTTTAGGATCTAGGGTTTAGGTTTGGGAGTTTGAGGTTCAGGGCTTTAGGATCTAGGGTTTAGGTTTGTGATTTTAAGGTTTAGGGCTTCAGGATTTAGGATTTGGGGTTCAGACTTTACGGCTCTTTGTTCTTTATTGTTACTATTGTTGGTACTCATCATACTGCTGGCAATCCCTATTCTCATGACTATTATGGGGTTCTAGCTGTTCTTACTCCACATTTCTATGAGTATGTTCTGTTCAGGCTCTATCTCGCTGTTGTTGTCGTTTCTGACACTCGAAGTAAAGATTTGGAGTTTAGGGTGTACGCCAACTTTTCCTGCTGTGAGCATGTAGGGGATGTTTGAAGATGCTTAGATCCTATCGGTCGGAATTCTTGCTCAGGATGTTCGGCACAGCGTTTCGAGTTGAACCTTGGGGCTTTAAGCGCGCGCGGCGGCTCTTACAGGTTCTAGGTTGTACGCAAGTACTGCAAAGCCATCAGTATTCAGGTTTTCGTCAGCGAGTGCAACTACTAGAGTCACTGCTCTCCTCTTTTTGTACTTACTCTACAAGGGACGGTAGCCTAAACCCTAAATTGTTGGAGCTATTGAAAACTGTATCTGGTATTTGATGGGTTTGGAATTGAATTTTGAGCGGGGTTCATGGGCGGTCCAAAGCGGCTTCGGGCTTTCCTAGGGATGGTGTTTACTATTTCGTTGTTCAACTAACAGGGTTTAGGGCTTGCAGGGTTTGTGGTTTAGGGTTGAGTAACTACCTAGAATTTCTAACCAGGGTTCAGTTGCTTACACTGCTGGCCTTGGGAAGGGGTCTGTATCATAAGGATTCCACAGGCTGCTGTTGTAGACATGTACCTAAGAGCCCCCGATTCTTGGAAACTCGTATGTGCCTCCCGGAGCCAGACCCTAGAGAACAGGGAGTTTAGGCTCAGCAGGTGTGCAGGATTGATGCATTGGCCCTGGGATTGCCTATACTTTGGGTGACTGTCCTTTAGAAACTTTTACATAGGCCATACAGTGGCCCATGATGTGGGTCACTTGGCTTCTGGAGCGGAATGAGGGCTTATCACTTCTAGCTTCAGAGTTCTGAGATCAAGATCTAGGCCTCAAGATGCCTGGAGCGCCAAAATTCCCAAGTTTTCACCCCAGGCACCTTACGAGGCACTTATGAGCTTACCCATCTGTGCCCCACCTGATCCTTCAAAGCATGTGCGTTAAATCCAATTTTGGAAAGTCGTAGGCTTTCAACCCATGCCCTCTGCAGAGGGCCGAGAATGCGGACCAGCTGCTTGGCTCCCCCCTGCTGCAGAACTTGCTGCAAAACCTGCTGTCGCGCCTGCGTGGATTGGTCTCACCCACACTAGGGCTGAGGGCTGAAAGGCTTCAGGGTCGATAGGGGGTCTTGGGGTGCGTTAATCCTAACCCTAACCCTAAACCTCAGTGCAGCAGGTTGCTGCCATTCAGAGATCGTCGGAAATTATTTCTTGAAGGTCCTTGGTGACTTTATTGTAGTGCCACCCTTAAGGTATCTAGCGACGTCACACACGATGCGAGGTTCGAACTGAGGACATCCAAAAAGAAGTTTGAGTGTTGATGCCTGACAACCAAAGGCTATACCTGACATGAGTAGATATGTGTCCTAGAGTTCTGGTAAACACATGTTGGTTCTGAAATGATTGATGACTAACTGTGCTGAAGCAAAACTTCGTGAAATCCAAAACCGCTGATGGCCTGAACCTAGCCCACAGTCACAACCGCAAGCCAACCAACAAACCTTCGACACCCGAAAGCCCGCAAGGCACCTGACCCCAGAATTGAACCTGAAACTTCACATTCACAAGCCACGTAGCATTGTCAGCATAGTGGGGGTCTCCTGTCACCATGCCCTTACAACTTCAGCCAAAGGCATCTAAACCGCAAAGACCCTGAAACCCCTAATCCCCAATCAGCCTCAAACCGGAAACCCTACACCCCTCGACCAATTACACAGAAGATCCCCAAGCCCCAAAGCCCAAGCCCTTAGCGCGAGCAATGGTAAGCCTTAGTGTTTTCTTGCAGCCTCTAACTCTAGCGCTGCTTCAGCCCCTCACAACACCCTCCAAGCCCAAAGCTGGATGCAGCTTCTAACAACCCCCAGGACTAGTCGACAAAGTCTGGGGGCCCCTTGTCCTGACCCACTGGCCCAACGGGTCAAGCATCAATATAGTAGGTTCTTAATGGGTAGTTTGGCCTCACAAGAAAATCATACACCAGGACTTGTACCCTGGAAAACTGCAGTACCTCGCAACACCGTATTCTAATCATTCAGGCGCCTGTATGAACCCCTCATAGAACCCATCAATTATAAGGAACTCTAAATATTAAGGCGGCCCCTATACTAAACCCCATAGGCCCCCTATAGAAACTCCTACGATGCCAAGCCTCAGGTCGTTTCCGCGCCGGGCTCGCGATGCCCCGATCGACCGCCATGGCTAGTGAGCTGAACCTATTCCTTCAGCTTAGGCTTTGGGGCTCAGGGTTTAGGCTACAACCGATTCAATGTAGGGCCTATATGCCAAGTGCTCCGACCCCTATACTACATCGCTTAGGACTAGTTGCTTAGCGCTTCTGAGCTCCAGAGCCTTCGGCCATTTCTGCTGGTAAGGACCGTCGTGGGTTTTCGAGGGTTTAGGGCTTAGGGTTTAGGGGTTTAGGGTCTAGGCCTACAGGGTTTAGGGTTATGAAGCAAGCATCATCATAATTCGGATTTCGGTATCTCGGCCGTCACAGCCTTTTTGGACGTACTTCTGGGAGGCTTCTGTGCTGTCTTTGGGCCAAAGGGCTTGCGTCAGTACCGGGACGCGGGCTGTAAGATTGAGGCTGCTCGGCTTTTTCACATCAGGTAGGTAAGTTAGGCTTATAGGATCAAGTGGTTGCAAGACGGGTATGATGGATCTATCACACGAAACCGCAGCCCGAAATAAACATGAATGCCAGCATCAAGTCTACGAACAGCTACCAGTGGAGGGTCTCCTTCGGAGACCGGTTCAGGTACCGAAAAAAGCACCGCCACAGAACAGTGCGAATCAACAAGAAGGATTAGCTCGGACTAGCTTAAGACTGTTGCACACACAAGTGACGGGGCAAGTTCTAGCACATAGCCTGTGAGTAAAAGAATGGGGATGTGGGGTATCTTGATCAAACTACGACTGTGAAGGGGCGAACAGGGAAGCGAACACCACGGAACAAATACCCATTCCGACGCCTCGAGTACGCCTTGGCATGCTCGCTGTGACTTTGGGGGTGCAAGTGCCGGAGCATTCCTCATCCGTCTGCAATGGCTTTAATCACTAGGATCGGGTTTGCGGGGGGTACATTGTACCCCCAAGATGCCACAAGCAGCTCTTGAGATGTTCTGAACCTCGGGGAGCAGGCCTCAAGCCTAATCCCTAAGCTCTTCAACCCAATTTTAAATCTCCGAAACCCTAAACCCTATAAACCCCAAATCAACCTCTTGGGCTCCAGGGGCCTTGCAGCAATAATTTGAACCGGGTTTGGGGGTATCTTATACTCTAACTATAACGGTGGCTGTCTATCTACATCTGTAGGTAGGTAGGTAGGTAGGTAGGTAGGTAGGTAGGTAGGTAGGTAGGTAGGTAGGTAGGTAGAGAGGTAGATAGATAGACAGACAGATAGATAGATAGAGGCCAGAGAGACGGATATGTAAAAAAGAACAATAAAAGAACAAGCAAATACATAATCAAGAGTCCTTTTTACTAATTCACACCCTGTCTCCAGCCCTGAACACTAAGCATCCTGCTGTTTCCTGGCAAGGCGAAGTCGGCGCAGCGTGCACGAGCATGCGCTTATCAGCTTTGCCAGTTCCGGCGGGTGGCTTTCCGAAGCTAGCTTGTCGTGCAAGGCTAATTTGGGGACCTTAACCGTTAGAATGGGGTTTGGGTATATTGTACTTTTGTTACAATAAAGAACCCCAGGGGCTAATATTGGTGTTTGTTTAGGCTTCCATCGTATGTAAACCCAGCCGATGTGCGCAATTCTACCTTCCAAAGCAGTTCGGGAGTTGGGCGAGCATTTCAGCACAGATACCATGGTAAAGCTTATACCTGTTCAGGAAGCAAATTATGCAGCACCGTGTTTGAACATACTATTCTGCAGGTAGAATAAGGTTTCGAGGTATATATGGGCATATTAAACTCCTTCGGAATACTATGCTGGCCATATTTAGCAATGATTCCGACGCCTAATGTAAGAACCGGATTAAGAGACCTGGCCCTATAACCCCAAAATAGTAGGATCTGGCCCTATAACCCCAAAATAGTAGGATCTGGCCCTATAACCCTAAAATAGTAGGATCTTTATAAAGAACCCGAATAAGGACCCTGGGTCTCTGAATCACCTACAATATATTACCTGCTACAGGGACAACTCGGTGTCCAAAGCCAACAGGCCCCCTTCGATCCAGCCCCCGGGCTCAACGTCGGCCTCAGCTTTTTGCATGACGACCTCAGCTTCGAGTTTAGCGTCTAGGGTTAAGGGGTTTAGGGGTCGAAGTTTTGGATGTTTTGCATGAGTCATCATTCAGAAGCACCTATGAGTGTCTTTTCTGGCAGTTGGGGCTCTTCGGGCTTCTGAACCTGCGTCCTCGTCATGCTAACTTCGCAATTCCTGCTACGATGTTTCGGTGAGATACGAACTTCACACTGATCTGCTCGGTAGGGGCTAGAAGATCGGATTTTGGAATTTAGGGCTGCGGCTAAGCCTTATTCGGCTATTCAGGTTGTTGGATAGCATGGAGGTGCCTTTGAAACTTTGTGTGAACCAGGAAACCGGCGTATACGGAAGAACGACTTCCAGACGAGGATCCCCTGAAAATCGACCTGACGCAGCAAAGACTGCTTAGGGTTTAGGGCTTAGCGATCTTAAGCCCTGACTGCATGTACCTCGAGGTTGCCTCCCAACTTCTCGGGATACCTAGGGCCAAGTTCACATCTAGTCCCTCAGCCCTAAACCCTAAACCCTACATAGTGCTGGGGTTTGGAGGGCTCCGACCATGCACTTTAGTAACTTTAGGATAAGGATCCCAAGCAGATAGCCCTGTCAGGTTTATGAGGACGTGGCAGCCAGCACGTCGGATCCCATGTGCTCAGGGCTAACCTGTAACCCCCCAACCCTCCAAAATAACAGGCTATGGATCCTGCATTATGGGCTGAAGACCTGAGACAGTGGGGTTTTCGGATCCTCAGAGTCGATTTATGGCAAGGGCAGCCAAGGTGCAAGGACGCATTCCTTGGGACACGAAGCATCAGTGGGAAGGTTGAGAGCATTCTAGTCTTAGTACACAATCCCTCCTGATTAGTCGAGTACTCCTCCATATACCTACGCCTCCTAAGATTTCCAATCTCCCGACTGTTTCGCGAACTGCTCTCCTCTGCGTGCATGGAGCACCGCTTGTTGTAAAAGCTGCGACGACTCTCACAGCGACTAGGAAATAACTATTTTATGTGTAACATGCAGTTACCAACTATCATGGTCGCTGACATCACTGTAATCGTGTTTCGAGTTTAGCACTTAGGTTTGCGGTTCCTGAAACGTGGACCCACAATCCAGGAACTGGGAAATGCGATGGAAAGTGCATCTCATATTAGGGCGCAATCCCTCAACCCTACACACCCAAACCCCCAACCACCTTAGACCCTTCAACCCTAAACACTGAACTCGCAAATCCCCTAAACCCGTATTTCTACCCTTCAAGGAACCTGTATAAAAACCCGCTAGACCCTGAAACCTTAAACCCATTATTACAATACCCTTACCCACCTAAACCCCGAAACCCAAAGCCCCTTACTACAATGCCCTTATAGTATCCGTTATTGCAAGTAAATCCTCCCATGTAAAACCTTAACCAGGGGATCGTAAGACACCCTAAACCCCTAAACTCCTAAGTCGCTAACCCCCTAAATTACTCCTAAACCCCTACACCAAAATCCAAGACCCGAAACCCTAAACTCCTACGCCCCTAAGCCCCTAAACCCAAAGCCCAAAACCCTAAACCGCCTAAACCCCTAAACCCTTAAACCCGAAACCCTAAACTCCCAAGCCCCTAAGCCCCTAAGCCCGCCCCTAAACCCCCAAACCCCAAACCCCAAACCCTAAAACCCGAAACCGTGTCGGCTTCTCGGAATCTGGTACGACCACTTTTGATGATATAAATCCTGAATGACTTTAAGGACCCTAAGCTAGGGGAAGTATGGTCTATTCCTTATTGTGGGTAATGCAGGATTCATATCATCAACCGTCGGTTTACCCGTGGCTCCAATTTGTTCTACTGTTTCTGAGGGCTATACCCTAAATTTTTTAAGGGGTCAGAACCTAGTACTTCTCTGTAGGGTTTGGGGTTACAGGCTCAGGCCCTCCCCCAACACGACAAAACCTGCTCCCTATGCGTCTGTCCTGAAACAAGTCCCAGGGGCGCCACCGTAGCTGCGATCCCAACTCCTTCGCCCAATAAAATCCGCCGGAGAAGCGGCGTTGCCTTTCCTGGGAGGGGAACCCCAAACTGTGCTTGAAGGATCATGGGCCGGTGTTATAATTAGTATCAAAATTTTACGCGCCGCAATTTCGGCCATGAGGAGACTTGGAAGTATAAACCTCGAAGTTAGAGTCCGGCTGCAGAGTCCTGATTGCTTCGTTATCCACCGCCTTTCGCGAAAGATGTGCGCGGATGCCGCGGTCAAACTTCTGACGGGTGCGCTGGCCATAGAGGATCAACTCGCCGGGACTCGCCGCAAGATGGTGCCAGGAAAGCAATCAGAGCTCTACGAAAGGGGCCTAAATAATTACCAATACTACACCCCCGGGGCCGAAAGTTGTGAGCTACCGGGCCTTATATCATGTTACAGCCACTCGCGGAGGAGCGGAGTAAAGCTCACTTCTGGCAGGAGTCTGGGGTAAAAGGCTCGACTTCGTTGTTGAAGCTAGTGGGTCGAACTATCGGCCCGGTGCAGTATTCTTAAGGTTCCTTATTTTATCATTATGGTATAATCTACCCCGGCGTGCTTCGAGGCTGCTTCCTTTCAGGGGGTTTAGGGTCTATAGGGGTTTAGAGTTTAGGGTAGCATCACTCTGCTATGCTTGCAAATTTGAAAGCGATTCGGACCAGGGATCACATGGCCAGATTGAATCGAAGAAGTGTCTGGGTAATCCCCTAAACCCTAAACCCTGACCCCTAAACCCTAACCCCTAAACCCTAACCCCAAGACTTAAATCCGAAGCTCGGAGGCCTCAGAGGGTGGGATGAAGATAGGAATTAAGGGTCCCCTTTATCATGTAAGGACTCTTACTTGGGAATATCCCACCTACCTTAAGTTCCACCTTTTGAGGCCTCCGATAGGCTAACCGGCTAGACAAGACTGACGCCTCAGAAGGAAGCTAGCCCTTCACCTCCTGAGCCCCAGATTGACGAAAGGAGCACCCAAGTCCTACATCCTGATCTTTACCTACATAGTCTCCATTGAAGTTCCTTGTTTGGTTTAACCCTATTTTGTATTTAGGATCCTATAAGGTAACCCAAAGAAGGAACTACAATGGAGACTTTAGGCAAATCTTCATCGTCATTGTTGTTTCCCAACCCCGGCTCCGAAAACTTGAACCTTTATCCCAAACCCCGCAGCCAATGCAGCCCCAGCTTCAGGCGGTACAGACATCGCCCTGGCTGAACATCCAACTTTGCTGGTTACAGGCGCAGGGTAAGTTAGGTTCTGGGGCATCGGGTGCAGCGGTCTAGAGTTTGGGGCGTACGGTTCGTCAATTTTCGGATGTGGAGTTGCTGTAGCTCTGCGCCTGCGGTCGGATAAGGCTTTTTAGAGTGTCGTCACCTTTGGGAGTTGGTCCAAAAGCGATAGACCTAAACTACGCAGTGCGCTCTAACGCGCAAGGGGGTGTATAATGCACTGGATTTGAGGGGTTTGGATGTTGGGGAACCTTTTTGTATACATTGAAACTACCATTGTAAGCCCGACTGCATATAACTTTAGGTATAGGGACCCTACGAAAAAGTTGGGTTTGGGTAGTCTAAGGTACTCCCTAAACCCCAAGCTTCGCTCACCTAGAGTAGCCCGGTACCTCAACAAAAAGTTGTGTAGGGTTTGGGGGTTGAGGGTACACTTACCTTTTATAAGGTACCTTGGCCTAAACCCCAAACCCAATAAACCCTTGCTTACTCTACCCTAAACCCCTAAACCCAGAATCTTAAAATTTCCTAAACCCTAAACCCAGAATCTTAACATACCCTAAACCCTAAACCCCAAACCCAGAACCTTAAAGTTAAAAGGCCCTCGCCAGCCTGCTGAGCTGGTGATCTCCCAGGCGCCGGCTGTCTCCGACTTCCTGTGCCCATGGGGTCTCTGTCAGTTTAGGGTTTAGGGTTTTGGGTTTGGGGTTTAGGGTTTTGGCTTACTTCGCCTCGAGTTTTTCGAGTGCTTTAACCCTAAGGCTCAAAATAGCCCCAAAAGCCCGATGTAGTATGGTCTTCGGGCCCAAAAGCCTTAGAAGATGAGTCCTCAGGGCCTTTGGGTAAGGGTTTAGGGCTTTTAGAGTTTCGGGATGAAGCATTCAGGGGTTCCGGGCCTAGAGTTTGTGGTTCTTGACGGAGTTGCACTTTCAAAGAGCTTCGGGTCAACCTAACATCCTTATTTTGGGATTTGAAATTGAGTCCGTGCTTTGGAGGCGCTCAGAAGCCCGAAGTTTGCACAGTAGTTGTGGATTGCTGCACAAGCGGACTTGCATGTTACTAGTCGCAAGACTTCTGCGGTAGTGGCGAATGTGCATGCGATGTAGCCGCGAAC
Source organism: Symbiodinium necroappetens (assembly GCA_905231915.1). Lineage (NCBI taxonomy): Eukaryota > Dinophyceae > Suessiales > Symbiodiniaceae > Symbiodinium > Symbiodinium necroappetens. Next base: position 11,333 of record CAJNJA010002670.1, on the reverse strand, counting down.
GCATTTTCAGTTAGAATGGTGGTGGTGGTGGTGGTGGATGATGATGCATCGCGGTCGTCGGTGTGTTGGAAGTGGCGTTCGTCGTTGAAATGTCCTAGGACCCATGGACATCATGCTGAATTTGCAGTCTTTGGCAACTCAGTGCAGGGAAGCCTGCTGCGCATTGGACTTTACAAACACTTATGTCCTCCAACCCAAGTCCAACCCCGAAATTTCAACATCATTTAAATTTAAAGTATTGCTCCCCATGTTTCCGGCCACAGGTGAGTCGCCATAAGCTAGGGCTTCAAGCTCCAATAACATTGAGCTGGGGCACTCGTACTGAAGGCGTAAGCCGCCCTTTCCATCCAGGGCCCCGCGGCTGCGGTAGACGTGGCGGCCGTGGACGACGTCCTCTGACCCCAGAGACCCACAGACTCCACTTTGTCTTGAGGGTTTTTGTCTGCCAATCCTTTTACAATATTGCGCTTGAATCTATTAGAAGCAAATCAGGTGGCGTTTCGGCCCGGAAGCCTGTAGAATTCATGATTTCAATTTCACCGGTCTGCCCGGTTTCACCTAAACCCAAGGAAGACCGTGTGTGCATGAATCAATAAATATAACATACCTGTATGTGGTGCAGCGTCGCCCGACCCCCCGGCGCCACCCCATGGTATCGCCCCCTACCAACCCAATCATGCTTCTCCCGCCTTACGTGGGCTGCTTGAAACCCCTCGTCCCCCGTGGTGTGGTGGGTTTGGGGTCATCTAACCCCCCCTCCCCCCTGTGGTGTGGTGTGGTGCGGTGGTGAGTGGTGGGTTTAGGGTTTAGGGTTTGCACCGCACCCCCTCTGTGGTGTGGGTGGTGGGGTTGTTTAGGGTTTAGGTGTATAATGAGCAGCTGGGAGGCCGAAACTAAGGCCCATCCAGGTGAGTGTCGCCACTTTGGACACGTCACAAAGTTGCATAGCTTCAAAGTCACAACACTCACGAGGATCCCAGCTTCGGGGGGCCCATCCCTGCGACTGTTGGCACTTTGAGACAAAAGTGACGACCCCACGAGGATTTCGGGTGTATACCAAGGGGGGGTGATACCATGGGGGGCTGGGGGGGCTACCGACACCCGACACGGAACAATATATATATATATACACACTATATGTGTTTCTTGTTTATCATTTTCTCGCTACTATTATCGCTATAATTGCTCCTAATATTATTAGTATTACTACTATTATCGCTATTACGATTATTCTGTAAACCCGACACTCTGGCTTTCGTTTACAAAGCAGGAGCTGTGAGCATAGGGTAAAACAAGAAGTTCTACATGCTATAGGGACTATATGTATATAAGCCCTATAAACTTAAGACGTCCCGCCCATCCTCCGTCCGTCGGAAGGTTTCCGTTGCCCATCGAAACCTCAGGTCTCCGTCCATGCATCTACCATGCGGGCCATTTGGGGCCAAGAGGATGGAACAAGGGCTCCTGTAGCATAGGGCCCGAAGAAGTGGACTGGGGCTGCGCGACATGTTGCAACATTGAGGTGTTTCAGTGTAGTCTACTGAGGAAAGCTATGGAATAGCAGCACTAAGTCCGCCTTCCCACTTGCACACTCTATCTACACGCCATGGCACGAAACGAGGCCCGGTTTGCTCCAAGCATTTTGCTCCACTAGTCATATAAAGCCCTCCCGCACCCGCAGCCCCGACACCGACACCCAAAAACAAACCTTACCTCAATGCTGCTAGTCCAAACCTCAAAACCCTAAACCTTACTTACCCACTCCTAAACCCTAAACCCTACACCTTACTTACCCACTCCTAAACCCTGAACCCTAAACCTTACTCACCCACTCCTAATTAAACCCTAAACCCAAAACACCCTACATCCTAAGCCTTACTCACCCACTCCTAAACCCTAAACCCTATACACCCTACATCCTAAACCTTACTCACCCACTCCTAAACCCTAAACCCCATACCCTAAACCTTAAACCTTACTTACCCACTCCTAAACCCTAAACCCTACACCCTAAACCCTACTTACCCACTCCTTAACCCTAAACCATGAACACCCTAAACCCTAAACCCTATACCCTAAACCTTACTGACCCACTCCTAAACCCTAAACTTTCCTAAACCCTAAACACCCGAAACCCTACACCCTACTCCTAAACCCTAAACCCTAAACCCCACACCCTATGAACCCTAAGCCGCATCGAAGAGGCTGCACAGTGACGACTTCAGGGGGTGCGCCCTGTGCCAGGCGACAGGACTTCTTGTCAAAGGCGTTTTTGGGGGTCTTCGGAGTTTAAGGGTTCTAGGGGTTCTAGGGGTTTTAGGGGTTTTAGGGGTTTTAGGGTTTAGGGCTTTAGGGTTTAGGGCTTAGGGGTTTAGGGTTTCGGGTTTCGGGGGCTTCCACCAACAACTAAACCCCAGGACCGATGTATGAGGCTCTGGGCAGAGCACCCTGAGGCTTTTAATAGCAAGAGATAGGGTTTAGGGCCGTTTAGGGTTTAGGGTTTAGCTGGATTTTGGCACAACATGTTGAACACAGCCTTTCCTAGACGTCCCCCGCCCCCGTCAAGGTGCCTATCCAAGTACCGAAACTCTCAAGCTTCACCCGTGCCGAGTCTTACCAAAAGCAGGCAAGCCCAGCAACAGCCTCTTAAGACCTTTGGTCAAAAAACGAGCCGTTCCGCGTTTCACACCCTTTTGGGGGATGCGTTCAGACCGTGAGAGTCCCCCCGCCCCCGACGTGGCAAAACCTTGGGGTCTGTAGGCGGAATACACCTAATTCCTGATATGGATTTTACAGGGACGCTACCAAAAAAAGCAGGTTTTGGTTAGATTCAAGCAGGATGCAAGGCAATCGGATGTCATGCTTCGTTGGCCCCAAACCCTAAGCCGCAGGACTCTGAGTTTTCGGGTTCAGAGTTGGCGCAGCGTTTGCGAAAACAAACAGTTCAAGGGCCGTCCAGCAAGCACAGCTGGATCTCCCAAGCTCAAAGCGCGAAAACTCGACACGACACCCTGAATAACCCGCCCCTCAAGCCCTAAACACTAAACCCTAGACCCCCCGCAGAACCCTCGTCCTCCGAACTCCGACCCTTTGCTATTGCCTGCATCTCCTCTTCCTGCACACCCGGCGCCCCGGTCTCCATGGCCGCCGCAAACAGCCGAACTACTGCAGAAGCCCACCTAAAACTTTTCACCAACATAGGATCGGAGTACTTATAGTGTCCTTATACACCTCTTATAGTACTCATAGAAACCACCATAGATCCCTTAAAGGGGCCCTTCTAGCACCCTTCTAAAACCCCTATACCTCCACAGGACAGCCTGGCCCGGTTCCCTACGCGCCTACTTCCGGGGCCTAGGGCTTAGGCTAGAAGGCCTAGGGCTAGGGCTTTGAGGGCTTTGAGGGCTTAGGGCTTTTTGTGCTTTAGGGATCTGGGATTAGGGTTTTGGGGTTTGAGGGTTTAGGGGTTTAAAGCTTGGGGCTTAGGGTTTGGGGGTGCGGGGTTCGGGTATAGGCCGGCATAGGGATAAGGGCATCGCAGGGCTTGATGAGACGATTTAGGGAGTGTAAGGCTCTGGCGAGTTTCTCGCGTACATATACTTACTATTTATAGATGTTGCTGGTCTGCTCCGCTACTCAACTCTGTCTGTTCGATGCTGCTCAGCTGGGCACAAAGGGTTGATGGGAACTCTCATGTAAGCAGCCCTAAAGGCTAAACCCTAAGCCGCTGAACCCTAACCCCGAACCTCGAAACCATAAGCCCTACCTGTCGCCGAAAAGACCTACCTCTTTAGGGTTCTTTATTATGGTTTTTATATATAGTTCCTTAAAACGATGGGTCTTTTCGGTTACAGGTAAACAGAGCCAGTTCAAAGGGCCTCATCCCATGCCCGAGAAAGCCCCCTGTTGCACTCGAAACCCTTCGAGCTGTCAATACCCTAGACCCGAAACCCCTAACCCTAAAACCCCCAAACTCCCAAACCGGCGTCCGTCTACAGCAGACCCTAATTTAATCCCTGGAACTCTAAACCCCAGACCCTTAAAAGAAATCCAAAGCTTTGTTTCTGGCTGCTTTGTCCTTGCATCGTCCATGGGCCTTTGCCCTCAGGCACCAGCATGCGCCTCGGAAACTCGTCTCCAGGATCTGGCTCTATGTTTCACCCATGGGTCCCTTAAGTAGTTCCTTTTTATGGTTTATATGTAGAATCCTATAAGGTAATCCCCAAAAGGAACTACTCAGGGGCCTATGGGTAGTTCATAAAGGGCTAATTCTGAGGGTGTTCTAAGTTCTATAACCGGTAACTTACGTTTCGGGTGCATAAAGAGCCAGGTTCTTAACTGTGGGTCCTCGTGTTGGGGTGTCGTGCATTAGGGTCCTGGATCTTCGAGAAAGTCCCTCATCCTCTTCCGTCGCTCCTGCCGTCCCTTTTGGTAGCTTAAGTTGGGGTTTATGGCTCAAGGGCCTCAGAAGGTTTGAAGGTTCAGATCAGACGAACATCTATGGAATCTGGCTCGTCTTCCGTCGGGCACTTTGGGCAGGTGTCTGCAAAACCGTCTCTGGCATCACATAGGACCATCGTGAACGCTACACCTGTGGACGTGAACCTACATTTAAAATAACTACGTCCGTGCACATGATGAGAGATCTCTTGGCTTAGATGCCGCGCACTAGGCTGGGCCAGGTCACATCCCATATCAGATTGCGTTGCCGCGTCTGGCACTGCACTGTGTTGATCTGCACTAGCTGTGGGGGTGGGGCTGGGGTTGGGGTGGATGATGATGATGATGCTGATGATGATGATGTTGATGATGACGAAGATGATTATGATGATGATGCTGCTGATGATGATGGTGTTGATGATGAACATGGTGATGGTGATGATGATGATGATGATGATGATGATGTTGCTGATGATGAAGAAGAAGATGATGATGGTGATGAGGATGAGGATGATGATGGTACGATGACGCAGTGGTGCTGGCGTTACCTGTGCTGCTGGCCATGGTAGTGATGCTGGCGATGATGATGCTGTTGATGGCGATGAAGCTGACCGTGATGGGTATACGGTATAAGGCAGAAGTAAAATTAAGGCTGATTGGGATGAGCATGTCGGCCCAAAGAGACCAACATTGAAGCCTGCTAGAACTGTGTATGATTTGGCCGGGCGGCTGCGTTGTCAGAACATAGCTGGCGCCAAACGTGGATGCAGCTAGTCCTGTCTACTCTTCGCACATGGTCAACTGCGTCCCTTCTAACACTCTTCTTGCCAAGGTTGAGGATCTCACACTAAACAGAAGCAGAGCCCAAGAGTCGTTGAAGCCAAAGAAATGTGTCTCGGGATGCGGCGAAGAAGAAATTCACAGTCAATAAAAGCTACAGTAACTGCATTCTACGTTCGCTTTCGCTGTAAAAACCCTAAACCGAAAGCCTGCGAAGTGATGATTTCAACGTAGTGCTTTACATACCATAGCAGCCTGACTCTTACAAAAGATCTAGTTGTATATTAGAATATAAGTATCCGAAGCAGCCCTAAACTATTCCGATCCCCGTATATTATGCTCTAAACCCTAAACCGCAGTACATGCACCATGAGACAAGCCCGAGCTTAAGGACTCCAACCAATCAGAGAGAACGTTACCTACCTACAGTCTCCATTGCAATTCATGTTTTGGGTTCCCATTTTGGGATCCTATATATAAACTTGGTTAAACCAAAAAAAGAACTGCAATGGGGACTAGTATAGGTATGGTTTAGCGCCTAGAGATTGCAGGCTTACGAAGACCATGCGACAATGCCTGATTCTGATGTGAGAAACATACTGTTGGGGCCTTAATAATTAGTACAGAGTCTTGGGGATACTGTACTATAACTATAATAAGGAACCCTCCCAAATTGCATATGTAATTTATTTAGGCCCCTGAGTTAAAGAGCAGAAATGCTTCCAGCTACAGCTCAACAGGGGTCACGAGACAATGATTGCAGCAAAGCACTGTGGAACGCAGTAGGCCCGCTCGCCACCCTTCACCCCTCAAGCCCTAAACCCTAAGCCCGAAATCCTGAACCCAAAGCTCTGGACTCTGAACCCAAAGTCCTACGTCCTTAACCTTCAGCCTGGAAAGCGACACCGCCTCAAACCCCTTCCAAAAACCCCTAAATCCAAACCGTAAGCTCTAAACTCTAAGCCATTAAGGCCGTCCGCCCAAGAATGAACCTTATAGAACCCCCTACAGATCCCTTTAAGGACCCTTATAGAACCCCCCTAGAGATCCCTTTAAGGGCGCTTACAGAACCCTACCGTCCTCCTGGGAATGGGATCGGGGGGGCAGTGAAGGTTCCGAGCGAGCCTGTGGAAAGATGAGGTGTGGGGGGGCACCCTAGAAGCAAGGGTTACTTTATGGCTTAGGGCTTAGGGTTTCTATTATTGATGGTTTAGGGTTTAGGGTTTCTATAATTGATGGTTTAGGGTTTAGGGTTTCTATAAGTGCTACTAAACTGGTTACTATAAAAGTTTAGGGTTTTAGGGTTTAGGGTTTTAGGCTTTATGGCTTCGGGTGTAGGGTTTCGGATGTAAGGTTCAGGGGCTCCGGTCTAGGGTTCAAGGGTTCAGGGTTGGAGGCGTAGGCCTTTGGACGATCGACGAGCTTGCAATTCGCGTCGTTGTCTGGTTTAAGATTTCGGATTGCACGCTCGTCGGGCTGCAAGGCTTGAAGCCTCGGGAGTTCTCGCCGTAGTCTTCTGGAGATCACGGATGCTGAGTCAAGACATAACATAAACACTCTCTAGAACCCATATCCCCCCAAGCTAAAGCCCACAGGGCTTTAAGCCCACAGGGCTTTAAGTGAACGGCCCGCCCGGAGAAGACCAACTATGAGAGCTACACTGCTAAGTCGTGCGAGTACCACGCGACCTCTGATTGAAACTTACTCAGATCAGGAAATGCCGTGGGAGTCCACTGACGATAGAGAATCGAGAAGCACCAGCCCTGCCTCCATCATCCACTGCATGTGCTGATACATGTCACACCCAAAGAGGTGCTGCAAGAATTCTTCTTTTTGCCAAAGCACATGTTTGCCTATACTACTGTTTGCTGACAACCAGTGATAGTTATTCTATAATGTTAAACTGCCAAAAAGCCAACATTACCCACCGAAAGGCTCATGTCAATATTGGTACCTCAGCGCCGTTGGCTTGTTGGGTCTACAGACTTGCAATTCACCTGTTTCTGCAAACCATTCTGGTCATACGTCAAGCTTCAAGTCTCTACGTTGTACACAGTGGGATAATGTAGGAACCTGATCAAGAAACCCAAGAACTACAACCCCAAAGTATGTAGGATGCATACAAAGAGCACTGAAACAGACCCAAGGTTTCTTAATCAGGTTCCCAGGGTAAGCAAAACGGATTGCGAGGACATTCCAGAGACTGTCTGTCCGGCCCAGCTAAACTCAAAACCCCTGAGCCGACCCTCTGACCTTGTGCGGCGTTGGCAAGGGGTCGGTGACGCCACGCACCTTAGGGTTTGGAGGTTTGGGGGTTTAGGAGTTCAGGGCTTTAGGAACTTTAGTGGCCAATGCTTTTTCTCGGAAGCATCGCTTCCTCGTTCATCGTTCTTGATATACAAGTAACTATACAAAGGCTTATGATAGTCGCAGAGTAGCCGGTTTGAGGCTAAGATGACCCGATTCGCATGTAGCACAGAACCATTTAATTCGAAGAGCTATGCGAGTTTAAAGGTTAACTTCGCGTTTCTTCAGAGCCCTATGCTGCGGCCTCTTTGGGTGGCGGTATCAAATCATGTTTTTGCTTCAGGGTATGGGTTTAGGGTATACAACATGTGCAACCATGATCCCTAAGGCTGCATCCTTTGCTGGTCAGCAATGATGCGATGCTTCATGTTATGGGCCCCTAAACCCTAAACCCAAAAGCCCTAAACCCAGAGCTCCGTGCATCAAGGATCCTTTCCCTCAGGTTTCTGTATTACGGCTCCTTTGTTTATGGAACTCCCGGGCACTGCCGATAGATCGTACGAGGATTCAATCCGCAAACCCCAAACCCTAAACCCCTTTGGTGCAAATCCGACAGCTAGGAGTTTATGAACGGATGCGACGCGTGCGCGGTTCAGGGCTGCGGAGACCGCTGACTGTTTAGAGGCTCTGCAGAAGAACGCGAACCTCCTGGTGGCTTGCTACAATTCGGCATCATTCACCCTAAACCCTGTAAACGTCTTCAAGACTGATGAACATGGTTTAACACCGGGGCCTCGCTAATTAGAACAGGGTTTCGAGAGATTCTCTACTAGTCATTCAGAACGGCATGGTAAATCCGCATCGCAACCAAGGACCTACTGATCTGCAAGGAATCTGCCAGTCCCAGAGAAACCCTGAACCCCAAAACACCAAATAACACTAAAACCCTAAACTCTAAAATCCTGAGACCCTAAACTCTGACCGCCAGAGCACCGAAGCTCCAAAGACATCATGTCAACGAAATCAGACACCTTTCTTCTAGGACATCAGCCGATGAGCCTGATAAGCCTTGAACTAACAGAAAAACACCTACAGCTCAGTTCCATGCATCCACCCTGATACAATCCTACAAGACTTGCATCGGGAGCAGCAGAACGTTAAATCCCCAACCTTCGAGCTTACTATCTACCTGTTCGGAGCATGGGCTGCAATTCGCGAAGCGATTATGGATTTAGGGTTTACGGTTTAGGCTTTCGGGTTTATGGCTTAGGGTTTATGGTCCTTATTGTTTAGGGTTATGCCGTCCACAACCGTAATGGTCCTTAAGCCTGTATGTTCTATTCACAGCCGCGCAGCGTATTGAGTGCCGGAAAAGACTGTGGACGGGGAGCCGGATGACACGACCTGCTCCTGTCGGTTTAGGGTTTAGGGTTTAGGGTTTAGGTTTTAGGGTTTGGGGTTTAGGGTTTTGGGTTTTGGGATTGGAGCTCGCGCGGTAACCCTGACTTAAGCCCTATCCCTTCCCGACATGTCTCGCACTTCTCGGCATTTCTTTTCAAACTCCCGATGGCTCCACGTAGCGCCAGAATGCTCAAACACATGCAAGCAACAATATACCTGAACAAATCCCAAACCCTGTCACAAACACGGGCGCGTAAATACTGGGAATAGGCGATTGGTGCATATCATAGAACAAGCCTACAGATGACGGGCATAAAAAGACTGAAAATAGCAGCAGTAAGAAGAAGTATCGAAACTATAACAGGAAGACTACTAATGATACAAACAATCAAGAATTACAATAATCATCATAGTAGTAATCTCAGAGCTTGGCTTTGGAGATGTAGGCATCTTGCTTCGTGTATGCTACAGGGTTCAGAGTTCAGGGCTTAAGGGTTGAACTAGGGTTTACTGACGCGTAAACCCTGGTCGGGGATTGGGGTTGAGTGTTGCTCCATGCTCACAGCCTTGACCCGACTTGGATAAGGTTTCGCGATTAGGGTTCTGGGCCTGCGCGATGTTGGAGCAGTGAGGGCACTTCGACATGATGCAAGTATCAGGGTCTGAGTAACACTCCAGGGGGGCTGGGGACACTTGGCAAGATGGGGTTTGGTCCCAAGCCCTAAACCCTACACCCCTAAGAAAACCTTAAACCCAAACCTGAGCCCAATCTCTGCAGCTATCGCTTGCATGGGCATGTGCCGAACAACCCTTAACCTCAGACCGATCCTGCAGAATTATTCGTAATGTAGCAGTAGCAATATAATAATAGCAAAAAAAGTAACATAGTGATATTATCCCTTATTGTTTTTCTTGTCGCTACGGTACAACATGCCCCAATATTTCTTGAATGGGGTACTTACAAGTAGGGCTCTGTGCATAAGGTACAGCTATAGTATGTTTTAAGTCTTAAGTCTTTCAACAACCTGCTTTAGGAACATGCTCATAACTTTGCGCATGCGCAACTCTGAACCCTGACAACTCTAAGGAACCCCTTAAAAGAATCCTTAACGGGAACCCTTACAGGAACTCTTAAAACCTGGACTGTATATTTATACAAACCGTTTCAAACCCTGCAAAAGCCGGAGACCAAACCCTAAACCCGAAAGCCTACATCCCGAAACCCGAAACTCCAAAACCCTGCTAGTGATTGTTGCAGTACTTCTTAATCGCTTATACCGACGCTGAAAGGAACGTACGAGCCCCAAGCCCCAAACCTCCAAGCACCCGGCCTCGCCATTAACATCAGCCTCATTGGGTGGAGCCTGGGTTCTCGATTCAAGTCTTTCAAAACCCTTACACCCTAAACTCTAATGTAGTATATACCCATAGGCCCCGAAGTAGTTCCCTTTTATGGTTTATGTTTAGAATCCTATAAGGTAATCCCAAAAAGGAACTACTTAGGGGCCTATGGGTAGATACCATAATAGGGATCTCTTGCGAATCATGGCGTTTCCTTACTATAGTAACTTAAAGTCAATTCCCCAAACCCCAAGCCTTTATAGAACCCTTACAGGAACCCTACAAGGTGGTAACGTAAACAACGTCCTGTAGCGCTAAACCCTTCCAGAGCCCTGGTCGGAGCCCTAAAATGTGGTAATATGGTAAGGTTTAGGGTTTAGGGTTTAGAGTTTAGGGTGTGGGGGTAACATTGAAATAAGTTCCTGAACAAGGGCCCGGTAACTCGGTAGAGTTTTACCAGCTCCAAGACCATCAGGAAGGCTGCCTGCAGGGCTCCGTTCAAGAGTTTAAGGGCTCCGTTAGGGGATCTATAGAAAGATTTTGTAAGGGGTCTATGCGGGTTTTAGGTTTTGGGGTTATATAGAAGCCGTTAGGGCTTGGAAGGGCTTGCTGGCGCTTGGGGTTTGGATCGAAAAACTTAAGGCTTAGGGTTTAGGGTTTCGAAGGGTTTCGAGTTCAGAGTATACCCATAGGCCCCTAAGTAGTTCATTTTTGGGATTACCTTATAGGATTCTAAGCATAAAACATAAAAAGGAACTATTTAGGGGCCTATGAGTATAGAGACCAAGAAGGTTACGATTGGGAGTTCGGGCTTTCGGCTTTTTAAAGTTCAAGTCTCAAAAGCCTCCTCTACCTCAGCTAACCTATCTTTTTACGGACTTGCACAAGGAAATCACAAGGAGGAACCCTATACAACAGATTCATACGGGTGAGGGAGCTAACCCTACGCCTAAACCCTTAAATCCCGAAGCCCCTAAACCACCTATACCCCCCATAAACCCTAAACCCCTAAACCCTAAAACCCAAAAACCTCCAAAACCCCTAAACTTTCAAAGCCTAAAAAACCCTCAGGTCATTAAAGGAGTCCCTAAAGCCTCAGGTCATTAAAGGAGTCCCTAAAGCCT
>CAJNJA010002659.1:0-18225 GCA_905231915.1 Symbiodinium necroappetens | reverse complement strand
GTCGTAGTCGTCGTAGTCGTGGTAGTCGTAGTAGTCGTAGCAGCCGGTAGTCGTAGTAGTAGTCGTCGTCGTAGTAGTAGTAGTAGTAGCAGTAGCAGCAGCAGCAGTAGTAGTAGTAGCAGCAGCAGCAGAAGCAGAAGAAGTAGTAGAAGTAGTGGTGGCGGTGGTGGCGGTGGTGGCGGCAGTAGCAGCAGTATTAGCAGTCAGCAGCAGCACCAGCAGCAAGAGCAAGAGCTGTAAAAAGGCGGACTGCGCAACCCCCACCATCACTCTGGACAACACAGCCTATGGACCTCGCGTGGTTTCTGTTCCTGTCATCATCCAGAATTCTTCCAAACCTGGTTGCAGCGTGCCTATCGGTGCAGACTTTAGGACGGGGCTTCGACGGCACAGGCTTTAACTTTAGGCTTGAATAGGGATAAGTCATGTTTCAAGTCCCAGGGCTGCATGTTGGAAAACGGGATGCCGGTCCCGAAACCCGAGAACCTTATCCTAAGCCCTTTCTTGAAGTGAAGTGTTGCAGTAGCACCGATGAAGCCAGGAAGACCGACCCACAATTGAGAACTCGACTTGTTTGCTGAGACCCTCGTGTGAGGGAAAGGGCTTGAGGGTTCAAAGCTGGGATTGACCCAGGATCTTCGAGGAGTGCCTAAGATGATCATGAGCTTGTTCAGATGTTTAGCCGTAGAAGCCCCTGCGCTGTGTGCCGCAGTTTGTGAGGGCGTGCCCCGGTTTGATGCTGACAGCAATCCGTGCCGATTTAAAGATGTGGGTTGGCACGATGCAGGGTTGCCCAAAGGCCCTGACGGCCGGGTTCAGGCGAACATTGCTTCAGAAAGTTTGCCCCACCTTGACGCAGGCTATACCCGACGTTAGTATCTTCCATATGATGACACGTGTGCATGTGTGCACATACACATCAGAATACATTATTGTGCATATATATATATATAAATGTATGTATGTATGTATATATATATACATACACATGTACATATGCCGTAAATACACGTAATGCATATACATTCGTATCTGTTCATACGCATATGCAAATACACGTGCAATTGCACACATGTACATATGCACATACACATAAGGCGTAACGATGCACATACAGGTACATACACGCAGGCATACATACATACATACATACATACATTCATACATACATCATTACATTCTAGGCACATAAGTACATGGCTGCATCCCTAGAGAGACATAGAACAACGACTACAATGTGGACCTTCTTCTATTTGGTGTGCAGCTTAGTGGGGCTAGCCACAGACATGATACCTCTCGGACAATATTGGGCCCTAAACCCTAAACCCTAAACCTGTCAGAAAACCTTGATCAACTCGTATGGGTGGACTTTCTTTGGGAGGGCGACCGAACCGAAGAAGTGTAGCTTCAGTGGCTTCTGCTGGCATCAGTCTGCAGCGATGTAGTGGACATAGTCAGTCACATGAGGCCCTCGGGCTCCAGTTACCTAAATAATGGGTTAATGGGCTTCAGATTATATGGCTGGTAACCTGCTATATAGGTAACTGGAGCCCTAGGGTTGTTCTTCGCACAGCACCTTCAGCACCAAGAGTGAACAGTACGTCTCTAGAACTATCCATGTTTCTACATAGCGCAACTGTCGTGGAACTCATTAACCCTAAACCCTAAGCTATAAACTCTGCATCTTGCTTGGTGGCGCGGCAATTTTCATCGCTCGTTGGCATGGGCCGCTCCCCAGAATTTTCAGACATAAATAAAGCGAGCTCAGAAGAGATAGGGTGCAGGGTTTAGGGTGTAGGCTTTAGGGTTTAGGCTTTAGGCTTTCGGGTTTAGGAGACTGAAACTCCTAAGCCCTAAACCCTTACACACTGGACCCTCAAACCCCAAGCCCCCAACTGGCTGCCGAAATGTGCCTTTGGGCTGGCGGTTAGTTCTGCCGACACCAAAGCTTCAAGAATTGGGGCTACGTCGTCGAGTATGGAGTGTAGCTTCCAAGTACAGCTTAATGCCCATGCTTGCGTCTAGTCCCCAAATGCCGTCATCGAGCCCCTAAATTCACACAGTGTCCAAAGCAGCCAACGAACAGAAGGGACCCACAAAAATTACTGACGTTGTCCTCTTCCCAAACTTCCAACATTGATAAGGGAATTTACCTTTCCCTATCTTGGGATCCCTAGTAAGTAGGATTCAAGGTATATTCCTTTATTTAAAAGAGGTTTTGGAGGCTCTGGTCTCTTGCTCCATGACCAGTGTTAGCACACAGAACATTTGCATTTTATGATGTCGCCAAACCCTAAGCCCCAAACCCCATAATTAAACCCTAAACCCCTAAACCCTAAACCCTAATTTCTAGAATCCTTGGGGTTATTGGACGACGCAGTGGTCATAGCAGAAGTGGCACGGTACATAAGATGCTTCGGGGCTGCAGCCTGTAGGCTTCGGGGGTCATCCTAGACAGGAGCCCCCACCGCAAATGCGGAAACTGGCGACCCGAAAGATGGCGAGCTGGCTCTAGTCTAGGTTCCCGAGTAGTACCCTTTTGCCCTTTTTGTTTTGGGGTCTCCTTCTGTCTTAGAACCTAGTAGTTAAGCAATATCGCAGTACACTGTAATATATACTACAAATATACCATAGTTATGGCATAACGTATCCGAAGGTACCAGAACAGATATGCCCCCAAAGCAGAAAGGTATCCTCAGAGGTGAATTCCTGTCTTCCGTGGTGTTCGGCGTCTCTTTTGGTGACTCGTTTGTTCAGGATGGCTGTGGGGCACATTGCAGATGAGAGCCTCAGATAAGGAGGAGCCAAAGTGCCCTTGTATTTGTAAGGACACCCGAAACCCTAACGCCGATAAGCCTTGAAACAATGGGGACTCTGAAAACAAGGAATGCACAGATGTTTCGGATTCGTGGAGCGGCATAGGAGTTTCGGGTGTAGGGCTTTAGTGCTTTAGCGGTTCAGGGGGTAGGGTTTAGGGTTCGAAACCTTTGCTGCAGGCATTCGGGGTTGATTTTGCTACACATTGTTTCAGTTTCTGATTCTAGGGTTCCTAGGCAGTATGAGGGAGACCCCTTAAAGGGGACCCTTCTGTTTTACAAGGGACCCTTATTTGAGAAGGTCTATAATATCACCAAGGGTCCCCCTAGTCCTACATCGCAAGGGTTGACTTTTCTGCCACCCGTGTGGTCGCCAGCTCGCAGCTCCTGCAAGGCATTTCGCGCTGGTGCATTGTGTTTGGCGGGATGGTTTTTCATGACTTCATCTATTCACTTCCTCTGCAGTATAAATCAGTGCAAACAGACAGTTGCATGTGTACATACATACGTATATATATATATATATACACATGTGTAAGTGTATAAATAAATAAATATATATATATATATACATGTATGTATGCATGTATGCAGATATGTATATATATATATATATATATATTGGTATTTATATGTGTGTCTTCACATGCAGATATCCATCCATTTGTCTATGTCTGCCGTCTGCCTACCGACTGACCGACTGACTACCTACCTCCCAGTGTGTGTGTGTGTGTGTACATGTGTATATATATATATACATATATATTTCTATATATATATGTATATATACATATATGTATATGTATGCCTCATTTCTCATGTTCGCACAGATAACACTGTAGAGATACACGTGCAGGCTCGCTTGTAGTTTTTGTGTTTTTACGTAAGCATCTTAACATGGGTACATGTATATGCATAAATGTCTACATACGTGAACAGTTCTTTGTGTGTATAGATACGCACATCCACACGCTTGCACAGGCATAGTTGCATGCCAATGCGCATCGTCACGCATGCTGCGCATATATCGAGAGTGCTGCTGTCGACAAATTGGTACTTCGAGTCTTTCTGCGCGATGTCCTTCCATGTTCTGCTGCTGTAATATAGAGGTACTGGGTACTGAATCTTCTTGTGCAATAGGAAAGGAAAGATATGGATATGTAGCAGACGTGCATGTTGACATGCACATCATTACCTACTCCTTGGTCATGTTCGTAGCCTTCTGCTTCTCTCGATTCTTGGGCACATCTTCCCATCTAAGAGTGACCGTAGTCGTTTGGGTCAGCCGTCCCGACGAACCCAACGGTAATGAAACCCGTAATTCTGCAGCATTGCACATGAAGCCTAAGTCAGCTACGAGTGAGCGTTCTTGAAGTGCTCCGGCGCTGTTCGCCCAGCACACCACCAGCCATGCCCCACTTTGGGCGACCGGGATACTCGAAGGGTTGCCTTCAACGTACTTTATTTCAGGCAATGTACTTGAATCATATTAGGGCCCTTATAGTGAATGCTAGAAGGGCCGTGCTTTCACTGCAGTCGCAGCATGTTTAAGATCCCGTCTTCACAGGGGTTGGGGTTTAGGCTTAGGGGTTTGGGTTTAGGGGCTAGGGTCTAGGGGTTATATGTATGCAGCTCCACCACGAGTGTTTCGCAATTGGGTCTTTAGGATATTGGCTCTCGAAAGGCGTGAGTCTGAGTATCCCAGGATTTGCTGAGGCAGCTGCGGCTTTGCTGCGACATACCATCTTGAAGATCATGCAGGTCCCAAGTTCAGATCCATGGGACAACGATTGAAGACTTTGCTGCGGCTGCCTCCACGCCTATATCCTATGTCTCTTGGAACATGGCGGGCGCCACTCAGTGGCATCTCCCTCCCATTGCGGCCGCCTCAGTACAATGAGTGCACGTCTGCACATGCTTCAGTTTGAGGCACCAAACTTATGAACCCAACGCACGATGGATCTGAGGATTATTCTTGACCCCTTCCAGTGCAAGTCGTTTCCTTATACATGACCAGAAACTTGGAAGTACAGGCTCCGTACCAAGACCATCCAAAATCCCTTAACTAAGGAATACGCCTCAACATAGAGTAGGATGCCTAATATGATTTAGGGTATATTCCTTAAGAGCTTTGATTGGTCTGGGTACTAGACCAGATCCCCATGGCCGTGCAGAAAACTCAATGTTCTACCCACTCTACCCACGCGGCAAGGATTTCCTAGCGCTGCAGTTTGGGGGGGGTTAGGATTTACTTGAACACCATAAAGAACCTACCTTTTTCAGGAACAAGAGGAGAGAATCATAACAAGGCTACCTGAACAAGTTGTCTCTTTTTTTTTCGGGGGCTTACCCATAGGCCCCTAAGTAGTTCCTTTTTGTGGTTTACATTTAGAATCCTATAAGGTAATCCCGAAAAGGAACTACTTAGGGGCCTATGGGTAGGGTTTATGGGGGTTTACCGAAGCACCAGACCCCGCTTTGTTTGTACGCTCTTATGATAACATGGACTTGACAGGAACCGCCCCTATAATTCCTAATCCGTAAGCCCTGAACCCCGAACCCTAAACCCCTAAACCCCGAACCCTAAACCCCTAAACCCTAGAAACCCTAAACCCTAGAAACCCTAAACTCCTCAACCCTATAAGCCCTAAACACCATAAACCCTAAACCCCTAAACCCTATCAACCCTAAACCCTATAAGCCCTATAAACCCTAAACCCTATAAGCCCTATAAACCCTAAACCCTACAAGCCCTATAAGCCCTAAACCGTGAAAGTTGGGAAGTAGAAGGTCGAGCCTTGACTGCTTAGGCGCCAAGGTTCTGAATCTTTGGGTGTGCGGTGATTTAGGGTTTGGGGTTTAGGGTCTGGGGTTTAGGGTTTAGGCTTTGGGGTTTAGTAGGGTTTAGGCTTTGGGGTTTGGGTTTTCGGAATCTACGTGCGCTAGTGCAGCTTGATACGGTTACTTGGGCTTGAAAGCCTTAACAGATCCAGCACGCAGCGACACTGCCTAAGCTTGTCAAAGGCTCAGAAAAGCTCGGTGCAAACTCGGATTTCGTTCGATTCGGTGTTTGAATGCCATACCCTACGGCTCCAGTTACCTATATAGTAGGTTACCAGCCATATAATCTGAAGCCCATTAACCCATTATTTAAGTAACTGGAGTAATTGAGGGTGTAAACCTTAAGCCTTAAGCCCTAAACCCTCCCCTCCTAACCCCTAAATCCTACACGCTGAGGTCTTCCATCGCAGCGTCGGAGAATTTCGAAAAGCTGCAGAGGATGCGACACTCTTCTGAGTCGACGAGACGGCGAGAGAAGTGACAATCAGAGCTTAAATTGTTTTGCGGGTTTAGGGCTTTGTGGATTTAGGGTCTTGGGCTTTGGGGCTTTCGGATGTGAGGGTTTAGTATGTATAGAGCTTGAACGCGTAGTTCAGTTGGCCTTGCTTTGGCGATGTCCTTGGAATTGATGCTGTGTTATCATGGTCAAGTCGCTAAACCGCTGTCTTCAAGCTGCCACGCTTGTTATGACAACTGTACAGACCCCATCTTGCGCTAAGCCCTAATTAGACTAGGCTTTTCAAAGAGTTGTAGTGTGCTATGGTTGTGGTATTGGGATATTTCGGGAATCGTCGTATTGCTTTTTGCGACCCTTACTGGGCCGGAGGCGCAAGTCCAAAAATGGGACATGAACTCAGCAAGAAACCAGGATTTGCAAAGGCGCCCTAGGCAAGCGGCTGTCTGCTTCATGACGTGGCATCTCTTGTGGTGACTGCCTTCTTCTGGCTTTCGGAGCACAAGGTTAGGGCGCTACGAATGCCAATCTCTCTCAGCGTCGTGGTCGACTGCGTACGCGACAATCCTTGCGGATTGCTCACACAGCCCGCCCCACATTCGTGTGCTGTCATGCATCACGTAGACATCGTAGTCATGAGGCGATGATAATGGTGATGATGTTGGGCGTGATGACGGACATGCTAATGGTGTTGGCAGTGAGCAGGAGTCTTGCAGGAAATGGTGCCAAGGAGCCAACGAACATACTGATGCTGAGAGGTGATGACGAGGAAGACGCTGCAGTCAAGCAGAGCACCCTGCTTACAAGTGCCAGTGCTATTGTCACGAACATGCCGACGTTTCACGGCAGGAACAGCCAAGACACCAGCTTAACGAAACGGATACTACCGTGCGCGCCAACATCATTGACATCATCATCGTCGTCATCACCATGGCGATCGTGGTCACCATCATCAGCATCATCAATCGAGTCGCAAAACAATCCCCCGCGTGTACTGCACGCTGACAGCAAGACAGACGGTGATTCTTGTCATGAGAACAACACTACCCTGCATTCTCATCACCTTCCGTCTTATCACTAAGCTCAATGTCTTGACTCCGTGCTCATGATCGTTTCTGCTGTTGAACGTGCAGTAAATATGCGAATGAATATGTTCAACACGAATACTCTGGTCCAGCAGGATGATAATCATAGTTCCCGCGACAATGAAGAATAATAAGATGATGATGCTCACGAAGACGGCGACGGTGATGTTGATGGTTATCAGAACGATGATGATGATGATGATGACGACGACACGCTTAGGTTTCATTCAACTCCATTCGACATAAACCCTAAACCCTAAACCTGGTCACACTTTTCTATGAACCGAGCAAGCGGAGTGTGGGCCGGGCCCCCGCCCTGCCAAAGTCAGACTTCTTTTCACTCTGCCGACCGAGACTTCAGAGGCGTTTGAGCGAAAAGTTCCAGAAGCAAAACCCTAAAGACCCTAAAAACCCTAAACTCCCAAAACCCCTAAACTCTAAACCCTAAACCCAGCCCCTGAACCCTGCACCCCCCCCTAAGGCCTCAACACGTGCAGTGCGTTGCAGGCTTTGGAGTGAGGTTGGAGGTTTTGAGCTTTTGGAGCTTCTTGGCTTCTTAGTGCCTAGGGATGGGTAGTTCTCTAAGTTAGGGTCCCTTTGTAGGGCCCTTTTTTATAAGGGTGCCGTACTAGCTTGGGGACCTGAAAAGGGACCGACCCTAATTTAGAGAACTACCGTTTACCCTAAACCCTAAACCCTATAAACCCTAAACCCTAACCCCTAAACCCTAAACCCAAAAGGGGGATGCTTCGGGTTTCGAGGGAGCTTGGGCCTGACCGAGGTTCGGGGCTTTTGGGGTTTAGGATATAGGAATCAGAGTTTAGGGTTTAGGGGGTTAGGGTTTAGGGTTTTAGGGCTTTTGGGTAATATAGGAATCAGGATAACACTAATCAGCATCATCATTGTCATCAGCAAACACAATAGCAATACTATTATTAATTTTGCTCCTGCTTAGGAACTGTGATCGTGCACCGGGCACTCTCTTGTGGGGAACATGCCTAGACTAGACCTTTTCATCTCGCTCCTGTTATTGCCTGGTGTCGCCTATGTTGAGGAAGCTGCAAAACTTAGTCACCCTAAAACCTAAACCTTAAACTATTAAACACAAAACCCTAAACCTTAAACCGTGGATGGCGAATGAATTGGGGGGCTTCTGGTTGTAGGATTGAAGGTTTACGGCATAGTCACATGGCCTGGGATTGAGCATCTTGGATCTGTGGCTTAGGACTAAATGAAACCAGTCAAACATACTTGCAAGTATATATAACAAATAAATCTATATATATATATACATATACACACATGTTTTTATGTATGTATGTACGCACGTATGTATGTATGTCTGTATACATATATATATATACATATATATATATATAGATATAGTGCTTTATTCTATCTAATGTATGTATGTAAATACATACATGCACCCGCACATACATACATGTGTATGTATATATGTATATAGAATGGCATGTGTACTTAAGTGTATCTATGTTTGTGCGCCGCACACACTCACGCACGCATTTTCGGAGCGGACGATATGATTCACTGAAGCAGAACTCGTATGCCCTCTGGCTATCTCTTTGGAGGTACCTCAAGTCACACGAAATGCTGGGGCAATCGTGGCGTACATCGCAGCTTCAGTGTCGCCCGCTTGGTTTTCGGGGCTTTGGGGTGCGGGCTTCAGGCGATTGTCGGCCGGTGAATTTTATTAAGTTCTTAAATCAATCATTGGGGTTTAGGGTTGATGGACTTAACCTGGAACCAAGCCGGAGCTACATCAAACCTACCCTCACGAACGTCCTAAATCCCGAAAGCCGTTCATCACAAGACTTCATCTCAAGTTCCCGGACCACGAACCTAGAGGCCCCGACCCATGCGAATCCAGGCAGTACGTGTTTCATACTTTCGGGTTTGGGGTTTAGGGTTGTCGCCTGTGTCTCTGGTGGTTGTAACAGTTCTATCCCACACAGCCGACAAATATGGGCGAAGGCTCGTCAGAGCCCTTTACTTGCAGTCTGCAGAGACCTCTACTCTTCCCATGTAGATTAGGCCTCTGTAACTATATCGGGACATAACTATACATGTTCTTATGGTTATTGTTATTGTCAAAGTTATTGTGACAAAGGATTATAACAAGTGTCATTGTCATTTTACGATTGTAGTCACTGTCAGGGCAAATTATCGCTAGTCCTTCCGACTGTGATGTGCCAGGCCTGGCGATCGCGTCGGTGTGTTGGCCACTCACGATGGCCACCTGATGCTCTTCCTCAACGTCCCTCGGCATTTCTGTAATCAGCTCTATTTTGGGGTCGGAGTAATAATTAAATTAGTAACCGTAACCGTATCCCATTCCGATTCCGATTTGTAGCTCAATGACAATCTACCCCAAAAGCCTGCCCTAGTTGTTAAGGCCCATCTACTGGGGATTTTACCGAAGCTCCTAGAATCCTTCGCCCGCAAGCCTTGAGGTTGTCAGTTTGAAAGGTTTAGGGCTTAAGTTCTGCTCAGGCTTACGAAGTGTTCTTGCCGGAATAAAGAACAGTTGCGCCTCGTAAATGCCTCAACTTAACACGATCCTAGCCGGAACTTGAAGAGCTACATATGAAGGCCAAGGTATCAAAACAAGGTTTGTTTTCTGGTTCTTTGAAGGGTTACTGCAAGAGTTTAGGGCCTTAGGGTCTTGAAGCTTAGCAGGGTTTTGAGGTTCGCTGTTGGAATTAGAAACCCTTGCGCCCAGTGTAAGGTTTAGAGTTTCGGGTCGATAGGGTTTAGGGTTTAGGGTTTAAGGTTTAGGGTTTAGGGTTTAGGGTGTCTGAAGGTGACAGCAGGACAGTCCCCATGTGTGGTAGGTCGGACTGTGTCCCATGGTATAGGTTGTCTCAGTAGTAGTAGGTGATCCTGAACATTTCTGGGGTACTATAGTCCCTACGTACTCCCAAACGTTAATCTTTAGTGCTGCTAGGATACAGTGATTTCCAGGCCAGAGGCCTTAGAAAGCATCCCGTGGGTTTGGACACTGATTTCTTCAGGCATCAAGGCAAGGTATACATGCCAAAGTATAAGACATTACCCTGACTACTGTACCCAAGTTTTGTGGCTAGGATCCTAGATTATATAAATTTGGTGAGCCCAAAACAGGTACTACAATCGAGAATATAGGGAATGGGAAGTGTACCGTGGAGATCTGCTGAGCCCACTTGGAGGATCAGGGCACTTAGCAAGCATGTTTTTATTTTGTGCACCTTTATTGGGCTTATATTATTATATGTCATTGATGATAAACATAGTCACCTTATTTATAGCCTTAGTTGCTAGGCCCCATGGTCCTTTAAGCAAGGCTTCGGAGGTGGGGTTAGCAGATCTTCCGGTGTTTGCCCAGGATGTGCTCGTGTACCTCGTGACGTGCGCCTGATGCAGATGTTGGGCACGGAAAGCCATCGAAGAATCACCATCTGAGGGGCTGAGTAGGTAACCTTTAACCTTTTTGGGCCAGAATAATCTTACGATAACTCCAAAGGCTAACCTTCTTTGGGCTAAGGTACTCAGCCCCCAGGCCATAGCTTTGCAAACTTGCACGTAGCATGAGACATCAGAGCCAGATCATAATCCCAAGCCCTAAACCCTAAACAGATAAACTGCCCTAAACCCTCAACCCTAACATTGCACTCAGCATGAGAGATCAGGGCCAGATCAGAGCCCTACCAAACCTCACTTGGAGGCCCAGGGGACTTAGTAAGTAGGTTATAAGTACGGTTATTCTTAGGGTAACTCCATTTAGGGTACTTATAACTCTACTTATAACCCACTTACTAAGTCCCCTGGGCCTCCAAGCAGAGCATGAAGACCCACGGCCTGTTGGAGGCGTAGCGAAGGTTTGTGCACAGTAGATGAGGTTCGAAGTTCGAAGCCTCCAAAACCCAAATCATAATAACACATCCTAGTATAGAGGCCCTACATTCTACTATGATAGGTACTTTGGACCCTTTGGGAAAGCATTTTCCGAACATCCCGTCAGTTTCTCAACTCCTGCAGGGCAGAGGCATCATAGACTTTGAGGAACCTGAATTACTAAAGGGTCCTAGGTACTATTATGGAGGATACCTCCCTAGATACCATAGTAGGAGTTCCTTATATCGAAACCCTACATTCTAGGATATGGGCACATAGGACCCTTTTAATACAGAAACCCTACGTTCTAGGATATGAGCACATAGGACCCTTTTAGGGAGGAATGCAGGGCTTCTACCCTGAACTGCTGAGTCTCCAAGGCTGGCTCTTAGGCTTCAGGGTTTCGGGTTTAGGGGTGTTTCGGGGTTTAGGGTTTAGGGTGTTTAGGGTTAAGGGTGTTTAGGGTTTAGGGGTTTAGGGTTCAGGGTTTAGGGTTTCGGGTTTAGGGTGTTTAGAGGAAGTGCCGAAGGTACTGCAACATTCCGTGGAAGGAAGAGCTGTTCGGCATTTTGGACTTGGATGGGCATCTCGCCTGAACATACTCCTGCTATCTACGTGAATCTTACCGCAAGAACGATGCAAGGATATGCAAGCATGGTTTCGTCTCAGCCTATTAAGAATTGGTATGCTATATACGTTTCTCGGCAGGGAGAAATACTGTGGAAGCCTGATCATCTTCATATCTGTATAAGAATTCTAAGTACTAGGGCCTGTAGATTATAGTATGTCCCGTGAGTACGTTTGTTCGCAAGCCGAGACTGCCCTCGAAGAATCCCCAGGACGGTCC
This sequence comes from Symbiodinium necroappetens, assembly GCA_905231915.1. NCBI lineage: Eukaryota > Dinophyceae > Suessiales > Symbiodiniaceae > Symbiodinium > Symbiodinium necroappetens. Next base: position 6,288 of record CAJNJA010002659.1, on the reverse strand, counting down.
GCGCAGCCCACATAGTGGAGAACAATGGCGTACCCAGCCCTGAGGCTCAGACCGAGTTCCACGGGCTGAGGGTTTAGGGTTTGATCAGGGTGTAGGGTTCAGGATTTAGGGTTTAGGATTCAGGGCTTAGGGAGTTTAGGGTTTAGGGTTTCGTTAAGGGGGAGTTTAGGGTTTAGGGTTTAGTTAAGGCAAGGGCAGCTGCGATGACTGATTTCCTGAGTTCCTGGCTTGAGACGTAGTCACTACATCGGAGGCTTTGCTCACCACTGCGTATCACGGTGATAGCTGGGCTGATTTTTTACTTGACTTGAATGGAGCAGTTTCGTTTCTGGATCGTGAGGCTCAAACTCAAGTCCGTGGCACGATCCACAGGATTCTAAAGATACAAACCCAGTGGCTGTGCAACCTGTCTTGAGCTGTGCCGGCCCCAAACTCAACAAGACATGTCTCGCCGCCGGACAGAAGTCTTTACAGTGACCCTTCTGGCCCTATATTGGACTTTCCGAAAATTAGGGTACCCTATTTTGGGGTCTTTTAGGGTACTATACTAGGGTCCCCTACTTTCGGAAACCCCCATATTATGAACTCTGGCAGCAAGCAATCCTTCCGGGAACCCTTCAAGGAACTCATATCGGCACTGCCGAAACAACAGGGCCCGCGAGAAAGCAATTCCGCTGCTAGATCGCCACAGTTGCTGCTAATAACCCTTGGTGTCCCTCTTGTCATGATCGTGTAGTATATCGCAAAGCCCTGATCTAGCTGTTAAGGCCCTTATACGACACCCTTGTAGCCCTATATTGGTGACCCTTTAAAGGAACCCGACCCCAAGTATCAAGAGTAACGCCCCCCCCCCAACCCGTTAAGGAACCCTTTGAGTGAAACAGTCCCATGACCCTTTAAGTACCCCTAGAACCCATATAGATCCCCTATAGAACCCTTAAAAAACAGAATATCTCTAAGGAGCCCATTGAGGAATCCGTCTAGTTCTTCAGCACGCAAAGCAAAGCCTCTGCCAGATCCAGCGGTTCTTGGGCTCTATCCGTGAAGCAGACTTTGCGAAAAGGGAGCTCTTGAAGGACCGTACTCTGTGACCGGAATCCATGACCCAGATCTTGCTCCGACAGCAGAAAAGCTCGAGTGTAGCAGGCATTCGTAGGCACGTGACGATCAGCTAGAGGAGTTACTGAACATAAACCCTTCACATTATAATCTTCAATCCTCGACTTACCGTTGCCTGCAGCAGAGTTCATTGTGTGGACGGCTCTACGTCTAGAGGGTTTAGGGTTTAGGGTTTACGGTTTAGGGTTTAGGGTTTGGGGTTTAGGGTTTTGGGTTTTGGGTCTAGAGGACCTGTGGATGATGGAGGCGGCACCATCCAAGGCCACTTCCCACGAGCAAGCTGGCTTTGGGATTCAGGAGCCTTGAAAAAACTTCAGTTTCCTTCCGGGGCTCTTAGCGCTAATTAATCCTTTTAAGCACATGTTCCAACTTTCCGGCTTCTACTATATAGGGTTTCGGGTTCCATAGTATTTTTGTTGCATGTTCGGCTCAGGATTCAGGTCAGGATTCTTTCGGCTTTAGGGTTTAGGGTTTAGGGTTCAGGGTTTAGGGTTCAGGGTTTAGGGTTTAGGGTTCAGGTTTAGGTTTCAGGGTTTAGGGTTTAGGGTTCAGGGTTTAGGGTTTAGGGTTTGGGGCTCAGGGTTTAGGGGTTTAGGGTTCAGGGTCTAGGTTTAAGGCTTACCCAGTTGAGTTCCGCGTCTCAGAGCCGCACTGAAGGATGAGGGCAGCGAGCCCTCGACCAGGCTATGGTTGGTCTCCTTCCCCCACCACCCTAAAAAAAAAGGCCTTAGTAAATACAATTACCTCTACTTCTTTTGTTGGTGGTTCCTTATTATAAGCATAGTAAAATTTACCCCAAAATAGACCCTGTTCTGATTGTTAAGGCCCCCCCTACATTATTCCGATCGCACGCGCAAGGTGAGCAGTCGACCCATGCCTCTGACAGCAGCATGAGACCAGGGTTTTAATTCCTTGACGGTTGATAGTTTAGGGTTTATAGTGTTTAGGGTCTAGGGTATAGTGTTTAGGGTTTACAAGGGTTTGGAGGTAAGGCAAATCTTCGAGTCTATAGGCTTGAGGGCATCTTTGACATTCTCCGCTGCCCAGGATGCTCCATTTTAAATGGCTTCAGGTATTTTCGACTGCTACGCAGTGCGCCGCACATGGGAAACCCATTTGATGGCAGCAATCGGCTCGGAAAGCTAAGCCCAATCAGTGCACTCCAGCACCTAATATTGTAAACCCACAAAGCCCAAAACCCTTCTTTCCAAAAGCCCGGTCGTTGGCCGTTGACTCAACCTTCTCGTTGCCTTGCTGGTGCTACTACGATTCTCGTGGTTTCTCCTGCCAGGACATCCCAGGGTACTATATTAGGGTCCCCTGTGTTCGGAAACCCCCATGTGAAGTTTAACACACCGTTTGAGCACTCTTAAAATCCAGAATAATCCATATAGAACCCGTGCTGAATCTGATTCCATGTCTACCCGAAGCCCTAGACCCAAGAAGCCCGGAGGAACTTTCTTGGGCAGCCGAGCATAGCAGCGTTTCTCTGGTTCGGGTTTGCATACGCGATCATACTGTTGATGATATAAATCCTGCGTTACCTTAAGGACCCTAAACTATGGGAATTATGGTATACTCCTTATTATAAAAGGTAATGCAGGATTTATTTCATCAACAAACCTACTTACCAAGCACCCTAAGGCCTTCTCGAACCCTTACAGAACCCTGAATAAGAAACGCTTTCTAGAGTCTTATAGCCTGAAATGCTAAGTCCCCCTGTCTTGTAGAACCTTGAATAAGACACCCTTTATAGAGTCTTGGAGCCTGACTTGCTAAGTCTCCCCAAGCCTGCAAGTGTCCCTGCTTTCTCAGCCGTCAGCCGTTGGTCAAGCCACGGCCTTTTCAACGTAGTCGGGGTCGGAGCCATACACCGAGAAGTGTTTAGGTGTATGGGATCTAGGGCAATCTAGGGTCATAAGTCCTAAGGCGTAGGGTCGTAGGGTTCAGGGTTCAGGGTAGTACGTAGTGTCTAAGGTTTATAGGGATTAGCAAGTAGCACTGCTAACCGCTGCCAGAATTCGGGGGTTCATGGTGAGCTTTGGGGAGGGGGTCGGAAAATTCGCAACGTAAGTAGTTCTTTAGGCTTCCTTAAATGAACATATGAACCAACATTCTGATTAATTGTTTTGGCCGTTATCGAAAGTTGATGATGAGTGTCGACTCTGGGAGAGGGAATGGCTAAGGCGCTACATAGAGGTTCCCTGGGTATGAGAACATGAGACCGTGCGGGCTTCAGCGTAATAGTTACTAAGCTAATTAAATGGTTGCGATTGTTTTAAAGTTAGGAACTTTAAATATATGCATATATATATATATTCCAGAGCCTTGTTCTGGTTCGGAAGTGCCTGGTGTATGGCTGCAACCTCGTTGAGTAGCTTCGGAGGAAGCTGCCGTTGCATGGCTTCGCCAGAAAAAAGAGAGTGGAGGTTCGGGTCGGCTAACTTCGATCATGGAAGTGTTGCACGGCCTTCTCCTGCCCGGCAAAGCTCCACCTCTTGGGACCCTCACACTAAGCCCTGAACCCCTAAAGCCCTAAACCCCTAACCCGACCCTCACACTGCCGCAGCATCCTTGATCATCAGCTATCCGAAGTCCACGGGGCCTGCTTTCGACGCAACCTTCGTGTCCAGGCTGGCCGGGAGAGGACGAGAGTTGCATACCGAAACCTTGCACCAGAAACCCTCGCTGAAGCTGACAGTGTGCCCCCACCGCAGGCTGGGAGATACTTTGGGGTTTCAAGAGATGTCGAGGCTTCGGTGATTTCGGTTTCGGGCTCAAGCGTTCTAAAACTTGGGGTGAATTGAGAGCAAGTTTAAGTTCAGAGTCTCGAGTCGTCAGAGTTTCTTGTCGTCGATTTCAGGCGTGCGGCATGATGCAAGTGGAGTTTTCTCGCATCCGCGACCCCTTCTGCACAAACCCACTGATTAATTAGAATCCCACGATCTTTATTCTGCCCCCTGATGTTTCTTATGCGTCATGACCATCGACTGATGAACGCCGTCAACCACAGGAACACAAGACTCAGCATCGTCATGGCGACAAAAGGCAACCCATGACGGCATTGATGCCTTTGCTGCGACTGATGACGATGGCGACGATGATGAGGATGATGATGATGCTGTTGTTGTTGATGACGATGTTGATGGTGATGGTGATGGTGACGATAATGGTGGCGATGATGATGATGACGACCACAAGAACCACTATTCTCAAGGCTGGTGCTGAACGATTTTCAGAAATCATCCGCAAGCATATGCAGGATACAAAGCAGGCAGACGAACAGGTCGGACAGGTCAAGATGCACGCGGAACACGAATTAGTCGCTTCTTGGCACTGCCTGGTGACAAAGATATTGGGTTCCTTTATCTGGCTATACACCGCAGCATACCCTCTCCCCCCCCCCCCCAAGAACAGAACTTACATTTAGCTATCAAGGCCTCTTTCTTTGCGTATGGCGGTTCTCGCCGAAACTGGCCGATACGATCTGCCCCGAAACCGCCTGAACCCTTAATGTAGGGGCTTAAATAACTACCAATACTGTTCCTTACTATAATTATAGTCCAATGGGCCCCAAAACCCTATTCTAATCAGCCCCCAAAACCCTATTCTAATCAGTAAGGCCCCTAAAACCCCTAAACCCTTAGACACTCTAGACTCTGGTGCACAGGATGCTCTTCTTGGAGGGCGATGCCCAAGTTCTCTGATCCAAGTTTGGGCTTCGAAATTCCTAACATTTCATGTTTGGACCCAGTCGCCAGCACCAATTCGCGAAGTTTTGTTATATTATTACGCGTTCGGGCTGTAGGGGTTCAGCTAACCACAGCACCACTAAGTGTTTATGTAAACGGTTGAGGGTTTAGGATTTCGGGTTAGGGTAGATTTGGGAGCTCATGTCATCCCTGTGTATGCGTGCGGAACCTTCTTCTCAAGGGTCCACACCTACCGCTTTCTGGAAGCTATACCGGCAGAAGCTTCGACACGACAGTGATCGAAAGTCCACAACGCCACGGAGGTCACATCGAGCCCGTAATCCCTCATACCTAAAAACCCTAAACCCTGAAGCCTAAGCCCCTAGACCCGAAGCAGATTTAAGCCATGCGAGTGTAGGATCAAGGCCGGGCACCCATGGACGAGGCAGCTCCGCACGGCTCCGGACAAGAGCCGAGCTCCGAGGCGGCGCAGCGAACTGTGGTAAATGACCTGGCTGCCGCCGTGGAAGCGGCTCCCATTCATGGAGAGCCTTTTGTTACTACTTCTTCTACTACTTCTTCTACTACTACTGCTACTACTACTGCTACTACTACTACTGCTGCTGCTGCTACTACTACTACTACTACTACTACTAGTTATTCCTAGGTTGCTGGGGGTCCCAGAATATGGCGGGTTGCAGGGATCATTCATTTCAGAACTCCGTGGCTCTTCTTGCAGGAGCAAGTGGCCAGTTCCATAGGGGTTTTCTAAAGCAGGATCCCTTTTATACCGGTGCCGTTCTACATTGGGGACCCAAAACGGGACCTTGATTTAGAAGGCCGCTATGTTCCTGGGCAGGCCGTCCTAACGCGACTCTCTTTATGGACCGATATAGGGTGCCCCAAAAGAAAACGGATGCCTTATGTAGGAGTCCTTATATTCAGGATCTTATGTGAGTTTGAAGTCTATTTAAGCAAAGGGGCACCCGGGTCCTCGCACTTTGTGTTCTGTCTGGGGTCCTGGGTCCTAGCCCGACGGCTGCTGGGTACAGTCTCTTCGTTTCCCAGGCTCGTAGTCGCCCCTGGGTTTCTGCCCGGCCCCATGTACAGGTGGGCATTTTTGAAGACCCACAACTTCATTCTTTTTTTGCTGTACTTACTGACAACCGTCCACATTCTGAGAGTCCTGGGTCCTTGTTGGATACAATTTCTACGTTTGTTATGACAAAACCCAACAAGGATTAACAATGATCGTTTTTTAATATATCCCCAACAAGGGACACCCTAAACCGAAAACCCTAAAACCTAAAAACTCTCTCTCTTATATAGTATTTAAACCTTCATGACCTTCGCGGGATTCTGATCACTTTTGGGCAATTTTTTGATCAAATCTCGCGAACGATTGCAGCTCTCCAGCCGGAACACTGCAATCGTTCGCGGGATAGTTGTTAAAACACGCTTCCCGGTACCATCATTG